>JAMQGT020007412.1:0-43641 GCA_024447675.2 Pterophyllum scalare | reverse complement strand
CTTTTTATGTTAAACCTTCTTCGTTCAGTTGCGTATTGCTGTATGTGACATCAGATGTGACCTTAGATGTTCTGTGATTCATTCGCACTTCTGATGAACTCAAACCTGCAACGCATCCACATCATTAAGAAAAGCAACACCTTTTACCGTGCCATCCCATCATGTGGAAACCATTTGTGCTACAGTCATGTTGCAGGCTATGATCCACATTGGTCACACCTCTGAGTGGGTGTAAACCATGGAAATGCAATGTCCAGAGTCAGATGGTTGCTGCTGTATAGCTTGGAACTCCTGCAAAACTGGTTTTTAATTTTCACTTGTGTCTCAGCCCGTAGTAGCATCATGGAGAGGCAGCACAGTCTCACAGCAGTTCCTGAAATAGCCAAAATATTTAACCTATTGATCTGCATTCATGGACATAGAATGCAGACTTTTTTTTTTTTGTACATGCACAAAAACAATGCTTTCTGCACAGTCTGAGGGCAATTTGTGAAACAGTTACAAAACTGTATCTGTTCATTATAGATACGACCTGATGCACTTGCAAAACTGTGATAGTCCATATTAGAAATCAGGAGGCTGGTGGTGGCAGAGGTCACTAGTCTCTCTTTTCACTCAGGAGCCTAGATCAGGTCCCTCACAGCACAAAATCTTTTTACACTTCAATTTTTATTTACTGTTTACTTTTGTTTTGGCTCATTGCTTGATTAAGTTTAGGCACAAACTTACTTGATTAAAACACGAGTGACATGCATCAGAGTCTCGCTGTCACAAAACAGAATTTGTCTCTATTTACACAGTCAAATGGAATATAATTTGAGTATTTTGACATGTGAGCAGGCTGGGTGAGGGGGGGGTAGTGGAGCTAAGGCTCAAGTATGGGATGTACCTACAATTCTATCCCTAAAGTTGAAAGCTTAAATTATTCTCTTAAAATTTAAACCACTACTAAAGCTGGCTGACCTGTTTATCCTGCACTAAACTGCAGTATTTTCATGCAGCCCTTGAATAACAAAAAGTTAGTGTACACCTCCGTTTGTTTTGCAGCATGAGTCACAATGTGGAAAAGTGTAACTTCACATCATACACAGATTCAATATCAGACTTTTAAAGCTGAGGACATTTCCAGGCTATCAAATGTCACTGAGCAACAAGCCTGTTTGGAAAATGTAAGGAGTAGAAAGTACAGATATTTGTGTAAAAGAGAGTAACAGAGTAACAGAAAAATAAATACTCAGGTAAGGTATACCTGAAAATTCCACTTAATTACAGTAACAAAGTATTTGTAGTTCGTTACTTCCCACTTTCTGGGTTCAAACAGTGCTCAGTTGGTACTGAGTGGCCCAAAGTGGGCCAAAAAATATCCCACACCAGGTTGAACCATTGATTCAAGGGAGGATGGATCCAAGCTTTAGACCAAATTCTGACCCTGTCATCCAAATGCTGCAGCAGAAATTGAGACGCATCAGACCAGACAACTTTTTTGCAATCTTCTACTGTCCAGTGTTGGCTGTCTCCACACAAACTGGCTTCGGCACCCGGTGTGGTCTTCTGCTGCTGTAGCCCCATCTCCTTCAAAGATGTTTTTCTGCATACCCTTGGTTGCAACGATTACTTCTTTGAGATACTGTTGCCTTCCTATCAGCACAACGTCCTGACTTCTGGCATCAAAAAGGCATTTTCACTCCAAAGAACTGCCGTTCACTTGATAGCTTCCTTTTTTTCTTTTTTTGGACCGTTCTCTGTAAACCCCAGAGATGGTTGTGTGGGAAAATCCCAGTAGGTCAGCAGTTTCTGAAATACAAAGACCAGCACCAACAAGCAAGCCATCTTCAAAGCCAACTTTAATCACCTTTCTTCTTCATTTTAAACTTCAGCAGGTTATTTTGACCATGTTTACATGCCTAAATGCATTGAATTGTGGCCATGTGATGGCTGGCTGGATTACATTAATGCACAGTTCAGCATGTGTATCTAACAAAGTGGCCAGTGAGTGTACAGAGCACTGGTTAATGATGTGTCTGATATGCAGGTAGGTGGAGGATGAGGACATTACATCACATTAAAGTCATTAAAAAGGAGATTTGCAATTTGCACATCCACCATTATATGAAGCTTATATAAAATTTAAAACACCTGCCACACACAATGTCAAGTAAAAGCTTCGGGAACATGCTTTCCATAGAATAGATTCCAGTGTTAGGGTGATCAGTTTTATTGATGGAAATTCTTCAGCAGCATCAGAGAACTGAGTTAGGACTTAATATTACTCCATGTTAATACTACTCAGTATGATGGAAGGGTAAGCCAGAGAGTTTTAAAACTCAGGGTGTCTTTGTGGTCTTATCATGCTACTAATATGTTGGAACAGAGTGGGTTAGCGCTTGTTAGAAAGTAATTTACCATAATCATTCAAGTGATAGAGAAATCACTTCTCGGTGTAGAAGTACATTAAATAAAGCCCTACAAGCTGAATGAAATTATGCTAAACTTCACACTGGAGGATCCCACAGTAATTATACTGTGTTGAAAAAAGGTTAAAATATGCTGAGAGTTCACAATGTGCAAAAAAAAAATATCACTGTCACCTCAAAGCAAGAAGATTGCTGTGAGGTGACAGTGACCTGCTGGTCACTCCTGCTGGTCAGCTGGAGCCTGTTTTTGTGTTTGCATGTCCTGCCTGCGCCTGTGTGGGTTTTCTCTGAGTGCTCTGAGTCCAAAGACATCCATGTTAGGTTGAAATGTGATTCTAAATTGGCCGTGGTTTACAATGCGAGTGTGAGCATCGTCTGGCATAGACTCCAGCTCCTGCAACACGCAGCGCTGTCTGGATAAGAGGTTTTAAAAATGGGTAGGAAGATTTATTTATGGGTCTAATCAGAATTAGAATAAATTTCACTGAGATTTGCTCAGGAGACAATGGTCCTTTGAGAGGTCAGTAAGACTAAGAGCAAGACAGCCTTGAGGCTGACTCAAACAGCGAGTTGCTGCTATGTAAAGGTACACAGACACAATAATAATCCTGTTTATTAACAGAGCTGGAAAACAGTGCTGTGTATTACATCCATCAGCTCCCCTTTGTTTCGGCAAAACGGCTCTGACCCGTTAAGACATCTGAAGTGTCTGGCCACAGGACGTGCGTTGGCAGTGGGCTCCTGTCGGTGGAGGGATTGGAGCCTCTGTGGAGTTGCCTTGTTCTGCATCCCCTGAATGCTCAATTAGATTGGGATCTTGGAAGTTTAGAGTCATCACCTTGGGCTTTTTGTTGTGTTCCGCCAAAGCAAGGTGCACTTGATCTGCAACAATGTTTAGGTGGGTATGTGCTGAAATAGCATCCATATTAATGTCGGGTTTCCCAAAGGAATATTGTGCTCTAAAGAGATGATCACTGCTACACACTTCACTTGTCAGTGTTTTTTATTGCTGTGGCTGGTATATTCTGTATGCGACAGGATATGATAGACAACACACCTTTGAGTATGGGCACGTATCAGACCACTGCTAACGCACTCTGAATAGCGCCAATAAGAAGCCTAATATTATATTCTCTAATTCTCACCTTATGTCAACAGCTTATCTGAGTTTTACTGGAGCACTGCTTTCAGTGCTCGGGCTCTTTGGCCTCCATGTATGGAAGTCAGTAAGACGCTTCTTCTTTGGGAAATAACACCTTCCCAAAATAATGACTCAAGCTTACACACTATCAAATGATTTGACCCAATTTCCGCTTGGCTTCTGCTAGTTGTTGTTTTCAGCCTTATTTGTTTACTCTTATTATTTGTTGTGTTGTGCGACAAATTCACTGTCAGAGACAATACGGTTTCAAGCCTGAAAGTGGGTCTAGCTATTTGGGTTAAAAGACGCTGCTGCACGCAGTGAATCACACATCCATATATAGCAGAATGCATAAAACATACACACAATAAACATTTAAATAATGGACATGGTGTTTAATATATCTCATTTATGTCCGTATCCTCGCACTTTCTTCCCATTATAGTGCCCTGTGTGTGTGTGCGTGTGTGTGTGTGGATACACAGTATACTGTGTCATATGTGTGTGACATTTTCTCACAACAGATGGGGATGTAGGAGTGATTTATTGAGGTGTGTGTATGTGTTAGAGGGGTGATAGTGGGGGTAATCATCAGCCTGCTGGTAAATTCTGCTCTTTATAACCTCTCACTTCCACCTATATCATCACCTCTCAGCTTCCAGCTAAGCTTGTATGTGTGTTTTACAGGGTACAGTATGTGTTTGATAGGTTTGAATTTATTCATGCAATATGTGCACCAGGATGCCCGGGTTGCTGGGTCCGTTTGACAAAACGAGGTCGATAGCCAATCAAAACCAGCCAAGAAAGCAGCAGTGTTAGGTGATGGAGAGTGTAGGTGTGTAGGTACAGTAGCATGTTGATGTGTGTGTACCTGCTGATGTGGAGCAGGACTTCATGTGAAACACTGTGATAAGGACCTGGTTCTGCTGGGGGGGGGGTTCTTCCTGTTAAAAGTGAGTTTTTCCTTCCCACTGTCGAAAAGTGCTTGCACATATGGTGGTCATCTGATTGTTGGGGCTTTCTCCCGAATACTATAGGGTCTTTACCTTCCAGTATTAAGCGCATTCAGGCGGCTGTTGTTGTGATTTGGTGCTATGTAAATAAAGCTGATTTGAACTTAATTCTAATTCATTCTTAGAAGTTAAAGTAACAGAATTATATGCATGGCTTTCTTGTATAATGCAGTTTGGCTCACAAACCAAATTTTCTGGCAATAAATGTAAATCAAAAGTAAATCACTGTTTTCAAAAATCAGATAGAAACCTATTCTTCCACAAAGATTGCAGCAACAGCCCTTTCCTGAAAAGAGAGCAGTCTTTGTAAATTTGGTTTTTGACTTCTGAGATGCCAAAATTGTATTTACCTGCAGCAGATACACTCCTCTGTGGCAATTCATTTGAATTGACTCTGACACTGGGGATGTGTCTTTGCATAGGATAATAGCAGGTAATATAGATCCTGCTGGTGACAGGTATTAGGAGAAACCATCTTTTAGGAGAAAATGCTCAATAAGGCTTTTCTTTGTAGGTCTGACGTTGGTAGTGTTGGGTGGCCTTGGCCTAAAGTTCAGCAATTTTATTTTGTATTTTCTTTTGTAGGTAGAATTTCTTTCTCTCTTTTTTCTCTTCATACTTATGTAAAAGTGCTGGTCAGATTGTTAAACTGCATCCAAATCCCTGTCTGCCCACACATTTACAGTGTCAGAACTCAAAGGCCTTTATCAAGATGCATCATATTTCTCCTTTATCAGCCAAAAAATTGTTTAAATTCCTTCTTCTCGCATACAAAAGACTGTGTGATCATGCTCCATTATATCCTAAAGACCTCACAGTACCATATTATCCTATTATCCCAATGGAGTACTTTCCTCATAGTTCAGGCTTACTTGTGGTCCCCAGAGTTTTGAGGAGCCTGATAGCTGACGGCTATCAAGGCTTCAGCTAGCTCTCCTGTGGAACCAGCTCCCAGTTTGGTTTCAGGAGGCAGTGCATCTCTACTTTTTTAGAATATTTAATATTTTCTTCTTCATAACGCTTATAGTTAGAGCTGGATTAGGTGATCCTGAATAACCCCTCAGTTCTGCTGTTATTTGCTTAGGCTACTAGTGGGACCTCCCACCGAGCCCCATTCCTTGCTTTCACTCTCCAGGAATTTTTATACCACTACTGCATGTCATTAACTTTGTGTGTTCTCTGTTCTGTAGATACTGCTTTTTGTGCTAACCCCCTCTGCAGGTTTTCTGCAGGTATCTGTGGTTCCAGAGTTGCATGTTAATGATCAGCGCTTACTGTTCTTCTTTTTAAGCCTTTCTTTCTTCGCTCTCCCCTCACCCCAAGCAGTAAAGGCTGCCCTTCCTGAATGTGGCTTTTTGAAGCTTCTTCCTGTTTATAGAGACTTTTTTTTCCCACCCACTCTCACCAAGTTCTTGCTTATGGTGAGTATAGTGGTGCTCTTCAAAACATTAACACGCAAAAGTATATGTCTTTTATAACCTAAAAAGGTAAACTTTTAAATGTTCCACGTTCATTACAAGTAAAGTGAAGCATTCAAGCCTTTTGTGTTGCTTTAATTTAGATGATGATGGCTTCTAAACCTTCTTTCAGCTGCTCCCCTGTATGCAAGGGGTCACCACAGCGGATGGATCCACATATTTGATTTGAGACAGATTTTTACACCTGATGCCCTCCCTGATAGAAACATCCCACGGATTTCTGTCTCCTCCTGGCCTTGAACTGATGCTTTAACCACTGCACTATGGGTCTAATTGATGACTTGTGGCTCATGAAAATCTGAAACCCAGTATCTCAGTTATAATATTTCATTTCAAGTTTGAATAAATTAATATTCAAACGGTACAAATAGTGTGTACCACTCAGTCTAGTGCAGGATAAGCAACCACAATCACGGAGAAGACGGCAGACTCAACATGTGTCCAGATGACAACTATCATTCGGTAGTGTGTTGGCGGTCCATTGGGAGTTCGTGAATAGCCCATCTATCTGCAGAGAGTGTCTGTTGTTGATGGAGACATGTACAAAGTATGTGGTACAACTGGACTGTGTGCCACGTTTGCTTGTGCTGTTGCTGGTCTGTCAGCCAGCTGTGGAGAAGAGCTAAGTTTTAACATTCAGGGCTGCAGTGAAACCGAGGGTTAAAACACTGCAGCCTTGAGAGGACTGCAGAGAAAAGTTGATTCAACAATTTGGGAGAGTTTTAAAAGGAGTGGGCTGAGTCTGGTGTTGGTGCATCAAGAGCCACCGTGCACTGATGTCTTCAGGAAAGGGGCTACAACTGTCACACTTCCAATTTTAAACGGTTCCTGAATCAGAGACAATTCCAGGAGCATCTTACCTGGGATACAGGGGGAAAGAACAGGACTGTTGCTAAGGAGTCCAAACTTTTCTTTTCAGGTGAAAGTAAATTATGTCTTTTATTTGGAAATCAAGGTCCTGGAGTTTGGAGGAGTTTGGAGGAGTTTGGAGGCGGTGGTCCAGTGCTCATCTGTGGGTGTTGGTTGTGGTTGGTCCACTGTGTTTTAGTGAGTCAACAAAACCATCTACCAGGAGATTTCGGAGCACTTCATGCTTTATGGAGACGCCTGTTTCCTTTTCCAGCAGGATTTAGCACCTGCCCACAGTGCCAAAACCACTACCAAATGGTTGGTTGACCATGTTATTACTGTGTTTGACTGGCCAGCCAACTTGCCTGACCTCGTAGCTGAGTCAAAAATGAAAACGTTTCATTATCACCTTTTAAGCAAGCATTCTGCCTCTTCCCTGTCTGACAGAAAGCCTCTCGCCCAATCTTTCCCCCTGGAAACAACGATAAATGTCTTTAGTGGTTAAAATACATGTACGGAGTGTTTTGTTTCAGCCGCACTGACGCCGTCTGGCAAACAGAACGCACAAAGGCACAGCAGGTGACAGGCAGGCGCAGAGTTATTACAGTATAACAATATCATTTGTTTATTGTTGCTTTACTGTAAAGAATAAATAAAAAAATAAAAGTTGGTTATCGTGGCTTTTAATGAGTGGCCTTTCAGCACCCCCACCCGCCCACCCCATTACACTGGAAACACCAAGCTGAATAAAACAAGTACCTTAACAAGCTTTAAGCTTTTAACCCGTTCTGAACACAGAGCTGTTCTAAACTCATAAATAATGCAGGATGTGTAAAGCAGATGCGTTACGCAGAGCTCTATTGTTCAGACACTCACTTTAATGAATAGGCAGCGCTAAGAGCCATTACCTGAAAGCAATGCCTTCCGCGATGTCTTCCCTCCCCTGTGCATTAGTTGACCAGAGTTGTTGTGTTGGGAAGGCAGGGGTTCTGGCCTAGATCTGACAGTCTAATGTTCGTGCTCAGTAAATTGTGTTGGAATTTCTCCCCTGAGAGACATGAATGCGACAATGGTCTGTGGGTTACTTGTTCTCAGACAACATTGTGAGTCTGCTTGCCCTTTCCTTTTGAATGAGGAATTAATTATTCATCTACCAATGGCAGATAAAGAAAGCGGAGGCTGGAAGAGGAAGTGTATTTGTACACAATAGATTGCGAAATCTTTTCAGGTGTCAGTAAATCTGGAATTAAGCAACCAGAATAAAAGGGAAGAGTGGAAAGAGGCAGGGGAGCGTCTTTTGTCTGAACGAAAATGTCCTTGTATAAGTGACTTCGGGACCCTAGTCAAAGCCAGCCACGGAAATTAAAAAATGATCAGTGGAGGCATTCTTGCCATTTTCCCAGTCTTCCTCCAATCTGAAAATAATCAATGCCAGATTAGTCTTGCTGTCACCTGCTGGCTGTTCACCAAATGACTTATTTCAGCACAAATAAGTCCAGTGGTTCAATTTATTTATTATTTTCGGCTGTTGAGCCACATTTGTTTCTCTAAACCTGTACACTAGTACTGCCATGTGTGTGACATGGAGTGATGTTAGTGCTCAGAAAGGCTTCAGTCACATGCTGAATATGCTGAATGTGAATCAGCAGAATTTTGTTTGTATTGGTGTCATACAGGGTCATAATGCCAGGATGGACGATGCCAGATTTCATTATTTCCCCAGTCATGAAGTGAGATGTGAGATCATTTGAGTTCACAAATGTTGCCATTTTTTCCTGTAAGACAAAGAACCCACGCAAGCACAAAAGGAAACAGCAAAATCGTTGTATATGAATTTCCATAAATCTGCTATGTTTAACCACTTATCCGACTTAGGGACAGGGGTTAGACCCCATCACAGTTCTCATAAAGCGAGGGGCACGGCTCCACCAGGGACAGGTCATGTTGTGGAAATCAGAAATAAATTAAAGAACACTCAACCAGGCTGTCTTTTGTGAGTTTTCTTCATTCACCTTTGCAAAGAGGTCAAACAGAGTACAGCAGTATTTGCATGTTTTCTGACAAAGAGCGACTGTGAGCCTGGACTATTTAAAGAGACAAGTTATCTGTCTGAACACTGTGTGCAAAAGATAACTGCTAACATCTGAAAGATGTCGATCACATTGTATCTGAAAGTTTTCATGGAGACAGAATAAGACGATATGGACCCTTTCATTCTGTACAGTCAGCTTGACACAGAGAAAGAGCAGTCTTGAAATTTAGCATATCACACGGCTAAAACAGAGACACAGACAACCGCACATAAGCACAGTCACCAGTTAACCCAACAAATATGCCTTTGGGCTGAGAGAGAAAGGTCTAAGCTCGAACCTAAAAAAAACCCTTCCTTACCCCTGTGTTTATTAATGGCACTTCTGATACCATTAATAAACACAGGCAGACATCCCATCTCCTAATGATGCTAACCTGACAATTATACTATTTAGCCATTAATTCTAGTGTGTCTTTATAGCGGCTAAACATTCTTTAGTGACAGTGTCAGGTGTACTGCTATAATACCTTGCTGTAATTACATTATATTTGCAGTGCTGTGCAAAAGTCTGGCCCAACCCTCATTTCTTTATTTCTTGCATTTCCCAGAAATGGGGAAATAGGTGCGTTGATTTATTGAAATGGGCAAAACCGAGAGTTTGTACAGATCTAGTGAGCTTGAAAGTCAATATTTGATGTGGCCACCTTTATTCTTCAACACAGCCTGAACTCTCTCACACAACCTTTCTTTAAGTACACTTCAGGAACTGTTCTTCAGGCTTCTTGAAGGGCATTCCAAAGCTCTTCTTTGGCCGTTGGCTGCCTTTCCTTGAGTGTCCTCAAATTTTCAACCCCTTAACACCTAGTGTATCATATATGATAAGAGTTTTTGAGATTTCTACATCCGTGTCATTTTTTTTTTCTGTGCAAAAGACCTAAACAAATTGCACAATAAAGGAAAAATTGAGGGGGAAATGCCAGATGTAGCAAATATGACACAAATTAAAACTCATATATGCAAATAAATAATTAATTTTTTTTTTAAAAATTTATCAGAAGGTTCAATAAGCACTCAATTAAAAAAAAAAAATCTCCTGGCACTTGTTTAATGGTTCAGGCTTTAAAGGGTTAGAGGACACAGAGCACACCATGCCACAAGTTTTGCCTTATGATAAAATTCAAAATTTGGTTCTTCACTGTTGGCTGCAGACAGACACAACACTAGTTCCTCCCTTGCACTGGGTGCCTTTTTATACTTGAATGATTCATAGGTCAGAGTTGTGCAGCCTAAATCTGAAAATGGTCAGGTATGAGGACTGGCCTGAAAATGAGTGAAAAGTAGCCAGTGTGTCATAAACTATGCTGTGGCAGGCAGGCTTTAGGACCCAGTAAAGGACTCAGGGAAACAACAGAACTTAAACATCGGCTTTATTTGCTGGAAACTCGCTGGATCAGAAATAAACACAGATGGAGAGGAGTCAGCGGGTGGGGCGCAACAACAAGGACGTGACAAAGGACAAGAGAAAACTGCACGCAATATATACACACACTGGGGTGGTTAGGACACACGGAAAACATGGGGAAACACAGGTGAACCTAATTGGAAGCAAATAAGACAGAGGAAGCAGCACACGAGACAAAGGACCAACAAAATAAAAGAGGAGATCGTCGACATGTCAGACAGAGTTGCAGATTTAACACACAAGACAAAACACAGGGACTCAGGAACCTGTACCCCAGTGTAGACTGTACCCAGAAACATCCGCTGTTATGAATACAAGATCAAACCTCTCCAAGCACCTGTTGAGGCAACAAAACTAATCCCCAAACCCAGAGTTATGATCAAGCTGAGGGTTTGCAGGACCCAACCAAGCAGTCAAAGCATACATTTCCAACAGGAAACAAAAGAAGAGATGCGTGTGCTGTGTGCAGCGTTGTTATTTCAGATGTGATAAAATACTGCCTATTTCCAAATCACTATTTAAGACTTGTGTCACCCACTTTTCTTTTGGCTTTGTTACTTGAACAGTTCAGGATTTTTTTCCTGATATGTTTTAAGATTTGACATCACTTTGGTATCCCACAACTGTGTGAACACGCACGTCAACCAAGCTTGCAGAGTAGCATAAGAGTAACACTGTAAGAAATTACTTTTATACGTGGAGTAAATCTGTGATTTGTTACATTTTTTTTCCCTGCAAATTAATGAGCAATGTGGAACACATCAATTTTGTTTGAGTGAGCGACTCAACACTGCTACTGCAAGTAGCCATTTGTTGCTCAGCAGGATGCATGCACTGGGTCTCCCAGAGCATATTTCAACAAAAAGAGTGCTGTGGTGGCCTGCGGCTGGAAACCAGGTTGACGAAGGCACTGAGACTGTATCAAAACAGAAAAGCTGCAAGCTAAGGAGAAGTTGTGAAATAATTCTCTTTCAGGATTTGCAACTATGAGTAACCCTTTCCAGGTTTCATATAGGTTAATATATGGGCAAATATTGCACACAGTAATATGTATGTATATGCAATGCTTAAGTTGCCCAATCAAGCCCTGTTGATTACTCTTGAGAGTAATTTCAATTTCTTCTTATAGGAGACAGATTTATGGTGATTGTGCCAGATTTAAGGTGGTGTGTGCAGCAGCGGAGTTGCGAGTCTGTTGTGAACTCCAAGTAGAGTAAAGCTGGGTCCTGCTATGTTGGTGTTAATTAAAGATGACTACACAAAGAAAAACTGCAGCCAGCTTATTACACTGGGGAACACTGACCACCAATAAATAAAGGTTACATTAGAATAAAATACTTAAATAGAGCAGCTGAATTGCCATAACAACCAACTAATGGTGAGCTCTAACTAATCACTTATTAAAAGCCAGTTCTAAAACTAACACATCTTGAATTGTTTGATCTTCAGTCTCCATGATTGACGTCTACACTCCTGAGCTCCCCAGACAACACTTCGTCCGCCAGCAGGTCCTTTCTTGCGCGGTCAGGAAGTGCCAGTCACCAACAGTGCCTTCCTGGAACACCATGGATGCCAGAAACCAGCTGCAGGAAAGAAAGGGGCTGCTGGGCGTGTGGGAAGCGACAGATGTCAGATGTAGGGTCACTGAAACCAGGGGAGGTGAAGACGGATAGCAAAGACCATGCTGGAGAGGGAGAGGGGGAGGAGGAGGCGGCGGCGGTGGTGCGTCTGTGTGACGCTGGTGGTGGGATGTCAGAGAAGCTGCACAGTGAGGTGCAGGAGAGGACTATAAATACAAACCTGCTGCCAGCACGGTGGGCAACCTCCAGCCAGGTTGGAGTCGATTTCACATAGCAGTGAATGCCAGTTTATACTAATGTACTTGGCCTATTACGACCTCTCCCTTATGTGTTCCCACTGAGGATCCCCTGCAGTCTACACAGCAGGGCCACAGGTCAACGTGCAATTGCATTGGGGAGTCGTTCTATTCTCTGCAAGCAACCCTCACTCATGCTTCTGCCTCTTGCTCTTCCTTTATCGCACTCCCCTCCTTCCATCTGCCTATTCTTCTCCCTCCCTCCTTCCCTCCATCTATCTGTCTTCCTCTGCCTGCTTCTCTTTATCTCTCTCCCTCTCTGCCACCCTCCATCCCTTGGCCTTTTTCTGCTTCTGTCTCTTCACTCTCTGTGGACTGCCTAAAGGCGCATTGTCATGCCGCTCTTGCGAAAATCAATAATATCATTCTAATTCAAACTGATATCAAAAGGCAAAGGGCCAGCAAGCCATTTCTCTGTAGACTTATCATGAGCCCATGTTTTTCCACACCATTTATTTTCAGCCGTTTGGTCCCTTCGATGCTTCTCTTTCGAGGACTCCTCTGGGTTTCAGTCGCCCGGCATGTCTGAACAGAGTTTAGATGTTACATTTGACGCTCAACAAATTTGGCAGAGTAGCCGTGTACACACAAGCAGCCGTTCTGAGTATCGAGTCTCTGTGATAAGCGCCGCAGATACTGGCACACAAAAGCACTTCTGCAACAACATGGGGAGAAGCATGCCTTAAACATAATTTTAATCTTTCATAAGCTAAGCCAAGAATAAAACAGGTAATTATGAATTCTCAGAAGCACAATTTCTTAAGCACAATGCAGAGGGGATGTAGAGGATAATGCAGGGCTGCATTAAGCACTCATGTTTATTCCATTTCAAGCCAAATTCACTCACGTTCTTAATGTAGTTATTGCAAAAACACCCCTTCCCCTTCCCACTTCTGGCTATATGAGACCACTAATGTTATTCTACACTCCTCCCAAAAATGCATGTCAGCGTGTTTTGCTCAATCACAGAGTCATTTGTGAAGCTAAAATGGTGTGCAGGCGCACGAGGAGATGTTCAAGGCCTCGAGGTGCAGTTACAGTTCAATATTAATGAGATCATTTGAGCAAGGTAACTGAAGTGCAGACATTTTGTGGTTGGGTAATTCACAATCCATATGGCTTGTCGTTGGTTTACCAGAAACCTTTTGGAAATACAGTAAGCTGTTAGTTTGTAATGGGCAAACAAAGCAAAGGAGCACTCTACACGGCTCGTGCTCCAGCCGCAACATTTTGTCTTCTAAATACGTTTAGGAGAAAGTTTGAGACAACTTGATAACAAGCTGATCTGCAGTTAAGTGCCTATAGCTGCTGTTATTCAAAGAACAGCTCCAACGTCCACGCGAAAATCGTACATCGTAAGTGACACGGCCGCAATGAGCGTGCGCACATATTTGTCATCGTTTACACGCAACAAGTCGGCCCGATAGTCAGTCCGCAGCAGTTTGCCACACGGAGAGAAGCTAAACTTTACGAGGCAGTTCAGTCGGGAGGAATTAGTCTGCTTGTAGACAGTGTTGCTGATAAAAGGAAGACTGGATTTTGGCAAAGACTTCTGGGGGTAACGAGCAGTTTGTTCGGGTGAGAAACAAAACAGCAGCTTTAATTTGAGATATAGTCACAATTCTTTTGGTTGAAAATTAATGTGCGGTTGCTACTTCTATTCGATAACGGCATCAACCTGAATTGATCTTGACTTATTAATAGAAGGATGTGGGGTAAATACAAGAAAGGATGGCTTAAAGGTTCAATGCAGGAAATGCGGTTATTGGTCAGTAATCAGACTCCTTCTTTATCCTTTTACACTTTGAAACCAAGGAAGTCTTTGTGTGTGTGTGTGTGTGTGTGTGTGTGTGTGTGTGTGTGAGTCTGCAGCCTTTTTGGTGGATGGTTCAGTGACAGGCTGTGTAGGCTTGACATGGATCCTGATTGTAGAAATTCTCTTCTGTTCAGCCGAAGAAAATGATTGATTTTGATATATTTAATTTCAGTTTCTGGCCGATGTTCAATTTATTGTTTTGGAACAAAAATCTAGCCACTAATGAGCGACTGCAGTTACAAACGTCCGCATGTCAACTGAACACGTCCAGTAGAAAAGTTGGGTTTCTACACTGCAAATGTCTGTGCTTGATTTAAATTCCTATCTTTAACTTAATTTATACTAATTTTTGAAGACCGAGTGCTTCTATTGAGTTATTATCTTCTTGCATACTGATGAATATAGATCATAATGCTTCAGTGGCAAGTGCACAGACTCATTGGACTGATGATGTTCACCATCAAATCCTTTTTTTTTAGTAATGCTGTAATTGTGATTATAATCCGTGTTATGTTGTTATAGATTTTGATTGTTGTGAATGTTTTGTGCAGTTTTCATTGTTTGTGCGGCCATGAGCACTATAAAGGTTTAGCTAGCAACGCACAACTATGACTGAGATTCCTGCAAAGATGAATGACCCTTTGTCAGTGTTCCTTAATTTTTACTGTTAAGAAAATATGGATTACCCTGGTGTAGTCACTCCATACCTTTCTTAGAAGAGCTTCTTTTTTTTCCATTCAGTTCTACTGTGACGTAGTAAACATAGATAACACCAGACTATTCTCTAAATGTAGTCACATGTTCCTTTTAGGGGCTTTTCTAAAGACTGCACCACTTTGGACATCTCTTTGTCCACTCATTCACCACTCCGCCTTCCTGGCATGCCCCCCCTTCAGTAGCCAAAAGGTTCAAGTTGCAAACCTGTCAAAGTTTTAATGATTTAAAGGTACATTTTATGCTTTTCTGTTGTATTTATGTGGCATGCTCAAAGCAAAAGTTTCAAATAATCAAATGTGCAAGGATTCCCTATGAGCGAAGAATAGGTTTCTGATTTTTTTTTTTATATATACTCTTTGATCTTTATGATGTCATAGAGGGGGGAATCCTATATGGCCATCTCAGATTGAACAGCACACAGCTGCTGTTCAAACTTTTTATTTCTGAGCGACTAATCAGAAGAAAGTTGGCTGAAAGGTAGCGAGGCCTGAAAAGGAGAGGCAGTAAAACAGGTTGTTTGTTAGCAAATAGCGTGCGGTCCAGTCACCCTATTCTCTGCACTATTGTAGAGTTTTTAAGAGTGCCGTAAAAAGGGCATAAATATCAGAAACAGAATTCAGACAAACAAATGTAAATGAAGTTCCCTACATGGAAATTAAAGGGTAATTTCTTATGAAGAAAATCTGAGTTACCAAGCTGCACAGAACGATGAATCAATGCCTCTCCCACCCTAACCGGTGAACCACAACAAAGGTCAGAGAGATTTCACTGAAGCTTCGTCTATATACTCGCATACAGTCCTCAGAGGTCTAATCAGGCACAATAATTAGAGTCACCTATGTGGGTGGAACGTTGACGCAGAGGTCCTTTAGAAAAGCCAGGTTCCTCATTTACATCATATTACTGCAGGCAGATGATAACAGCTAGGTTACTTAAGTTTAGATATAAACTGAGTGAACATAATAGTTTCCCTTCACAAGGGCAAAGTGAATAAAGTAAATGGAAAGATCAAGATCTTTTATTCAGTGGGGAAAATTCAGGGTGAGAATGTTGCTTAACTTAATGCTAACAAGAGCAGAGAGGCTGCGTGGCCTACATAGATCCCAAATAGCGAGAAGCCATTCAGTGAGATTGTGGAGGTGCACAGGAAGAGCTTTATATGAACTTAAGTCTTAAAAAGTGGTGATATACAGTAGGTTTAGACTAAAGAAACGCTTCCAAAAATATATTTCTAACTCCTTTACTGAACATGTATTGCAGTCAGACTGGTTGATTGCTCTGTAGATGGCAATGTCAGTCTGTCCATCTACCTTGCGCACAGATTTGTGATCTCAAGAAGATGAATCATAGTAAACCTTCTGGCTTTTCCTTTATCAGCCACATAATGTTTAGATTCGAAAGCATTTCAGTTCTATTAACTGGATTAAACTGGAGAGGACACCAGTCCCTTACAGGGTTCACACGGAAAACCACCCACTGTTATATCGGCACAGGCGCTCATTCATTCACTCTGGTCTGAGTCAGTTGATGAGTTTGTAAACATGTTAATTTTTCACACGAAGAAGATTCCAGACGAACTCTAAGTGAGCCAGAATGTGCACTATGAACCGTTCAAGCCACTTATTGGCCAGATGTGTCTGGAGGAGGAGCAAACACAGGAAGAAGGTGCTATATTCTGATCCAGTGGATAACATGAAGAATTTATTCCCAACTTTCATACGTATCTGGGTAATGTTTCCGACTTGAGTGTGACTACAAGATTCACATCTGCACAAATGAACCTCACCAAGTGGGAAAATGAACTAGAGTTTGATTAATGCCTAACTCCAGCCAAGAGAACGTCTGGGATAATCCATCCACACCGTGAGGTTAGTCATTGTTATGTTGCTGCATGGCTTAGATTACCCAATGTGAAGAAATCCTGATCCTAAGCTTCATGTCCCCAATTCAATTCAATTTGATTTATACAGTGCCAAAATCACAACAGTCGCCTCAAGGTGTATTATATTGTAAGGTAAAGACCTCGCAACAATCAAACGACCCCCTATGACCAAGTACTTGGCAACAGTAGGAAGGAAGAACTCCCTTTTAAGAGGAAGAAACCTCCAGCAGAACCAGGCTTGGGGGGGGTGCACCTGCCACAGCTGATTGGGGGTGAAGAGAGAGAGACAGGGACAAAGACACACTGTGGAAGAGAGCCAGAGATTGACTAGACGATTAAATGCAGAGTGAAAGGAGATGAGTGAAAAGAAACTTCCGGTGCATCATGGGAACAAATACTAAAACTATGCTTAATTGATGTAGGATCAGTCACTCTGGGACTGATTATTTAGCACTGTGTGTGATTCAGGGGCAGCATATTTAAAACCTCATGTGGTACAGTGTATCCCCAGTGAATAACGCTATAAACCATGGCGAGGGTTCTAAAGATGTGCCCAGTAATTTTATTTAAATAACCTTAAATGCAGTCCATTCTATTACATTCAATTCCTCTAATGAGCACTCAGCAGTAAAAGGTTAAATAAGAGGTGAGGGAGCATTTATTCAGTAGTAAACAAGTAATTAATCATCCACCTCCCCACAGGTCCTCATATCTGTATAAACTGCAGGAAAGGAAGCCCATTTTCGTTATTTTCCAGTGCTGAGAACATCACCCACGCACCACATGAGATTTTATAGTATTGGGTCTAATTCAACCAATCATCCTTCATCCGAGCTTCCCAGCTGGTAAAACCAATGGGAAAACAGCATCCACTGCTTTTAACATGCAAGCCAAGTTTCTAAACAGACACTCAATCTAGTGTAGTTTTGAAACAAAAACAAGAAAACACGGTTGTTGCATTGCTCCACATAAATTAGTAAATTGATTGTTTTTCAAAGAAACTGTCAAGAATGTGAGCAGTCAGACTAAAATAAATTATAACCCGAGAACCCGTCTGTTTCTCAGAATGAGACCCGGAGAGACTTGAGGCAAATTAAAAACAGGTTGCCAATTATGTTGGAATATGAAGAGAAAATATTCAAATGAAAAGAAGCTGGGAAATGACTCAAAAAGTAAAAGAATAGATAGATAAATAACGACTTTAGTCCGGTGATCATCGGCATGAAGGATGGCTGCCTCTGTGGGTCATTTTTAATTCAGCACTGATGAATATTATTTTTAGTCAAAGTAACAGAATAGAAAAGTATTTGAGAAAAATCAGGAACACCATTAGGACATGAATTCACTTTGTTGACTGTCGGGACTGATTAACGCTGGCTACATTTCAGGTGTGAAATGTTTCTGACACAGTCAGCTGTTCTTTGATGCATCAAGCCAGAGTGGATCAATAAATCAGTATTCACGGCAGCTCCGTCACACAAGGTGAAAACTGGAAATAAATGCATTATTTTGACATCTGAAAAACATTTCTTTACTAAGTGTGTTACTTTTAACTTTTGCATTTAAGGTTTTTTTGGTTTTTTTTAATGGAAGGTGATTCCATTAAGGCATCATTAAAAAAAAACAAAGATACATTTACCATAAGACAAGACATATATGAGAACATATAAGACAGTAAAATCAGGAACCCGTTCACAGGGGGGGTTAGTATAGGAACCTAAATCCAATGAATTAAACTGTTATCCATCCATTTTCTTTCACTTATCAAATTCAGGGTCAGGGGGCACTGGAGCCTATCCAACTTGTCACAGGTTGAGAGCCAGGGCACACACCGGACAGGTCGCCAGTCAGATGCAGGGCTCCTTTAAAGATACCATTTAAAAAAATAATAATAATAATAAATAAAAAGTAAAAATGGCCGTGTACAGTGAAAGGTTGGTTAATCAGCCAGGAGTACAATTTAAAGTCGTGTTTGCACCGTTGTGTTTTTTGTTTAAGTAGAAAGAACAACTTGGTTAAGTTTGTGCTTATATTCCCCTTTGGCAACATTGAACCCATATGTTAAAAAATGACAAGCATTAAGAGGCGTATGACGCTCCAACCTACGCTACTAATGCCTTAACCAGCTGTGTCATGTGCCAAATGGCACCTTGGATGTGACTAAAATGCCAGCAGCTTGACTTCTTCTTCTCCTGCTTTTTTTCCCCTTCATCTTCTTTAATATTTTCCTCCCACCTGGCAGCTCCACAGTCAACACCCTTTGTCCAGTATATCCCCTATCCCTTCTCTGCACATGTCCAACATGTCTCAACCTTACCTCTCTTTGTCTACAGAACACTCTATGTGAGCTGTCCCTCTGACGTACTCATTTCTAATCCTGTCCATTCTGGTAACACCCAGTGAAAATAGCATCTTCAACTCTCCCACTCTGCCTCCTGTCTTTTTTGTTATATCGTACCAGGTCTCACTACCATCTAGTATATCTTCCCTTTTAGTCTTGCTGCTATCCTTCTGTCATAAATCACCGCTCATCTCCGCCCATTCCACCTCACCTGCACTCTCTTCTTCACCTGTCTCGTGTGCCTGTTGCTTTGAATGGTTTACCTCAGGTCCACCTTTGCTACCTCTACTTCTTGGATCTTCACTGTTACATCTGTCTCCCTGTCATTCACACATGTGTTCTGTCTTGCTTCTACTGACTTTCATTCCCTCTTCTCCAAAGCATACCTTCACCTGTCCAGGCTCTTTTCCACCTGGTACCTACTTTCACTGCAGATCACAATGTCATCTGCAAACATTATAGTCCACAGAGATTCCTGCCTGACCTCATCTGCTATCCTGTCCATCACCGTTGCAAATAAGAAGGGACTCAGAGCTGATCACTAATGTAATCCCATTCCCAAGTTAAACCCATGTTCTCGTCCGTCACTTCTACCTCACACCTCACCACTGTTTCACTGTCCTTGTATATGTCCTGCATCACCCTCACACACTTCATACCTGCTTCCTTTAGATCCACAAATACACAGTGCAACCCCTTTTGACCTTGTCTACACTTCCCCATCAACTCTCAAAGCAAACTTTGCATCTGTAGCGCTCTTTCTTGGCAAGACGCCATACTGCTGCTCACTTATCATCAACTTTCTTCTTAACCTAGCTTCAACAACTCTTTGCCATA
The DNA here is from genome assembly GCA_024447675.2 of Pterophyllum scalare. Taxonomy (NCBI): domain Eukaryota; kingdom Metazoa; phylum Chordata; class Actinopteri; order Cichliformes; family Cichlidae; genus Pterophyllum; species Pterophyllum scalare. The sequence continues at coordinate 23,783 of JAMQGT020007412.1, read as the reverse complement.
GTTTCATGGTATGGCTCATCAGCTTTATCCCTCTGTAGTTACTACAGCTCTGCACATCACCCTTGTTTTTGAAAATCAGCATGCTACTAGCTTTGACAACACAACATTATTTAATGTCGTGGGAATGAAAGCGGGCTGTGATTGAAGCAAGAGCAAACAGCATGTTACAGTGACTAAGTAGCCCATCTTGAGATACAAAGTGATATTATGAGCGAGCATATGCCAGCACTAAGTGCTTAGCATGCTAATGTCAATAGATATCTTTAAAGCACCGGGGTACATCTAAAATCATTGCTCTTTGAGTTTATGGTATCAGTGCAGAGTTCATGCAGGTCTAAAGTGCTTTCGCTGAAATTGTTGGGTAAATTTTTTCCCCAGAATTTTTAGAAGAAACTGAGAAAATAGATACAGTTTCATTCATAGATTTTATTGTTTCTTATTGTTGTAAAATACATTTCTGTAACTACTGGGGACATCATAACAGATGAGAAACTTTGATTTAAGGCATGAAGCAAGTAGCAGAGAATTTCTAGCATCCTACTGAGAGTAGATGTTTTCCTCCAGTGCCATACGGTGACTTTTACAGAAAGGCAAGCAGAGACTATACCTGCCCTACCCCCTTCAATAAAATAAAATAAAATAAAGCTTCCTTTATTCTTTAACAGGGCGAACTGGACCAGATTAAGCTTGTTTTAAACACTATTTATTCTGTTTAATCTACAATGATGCATCTGTAACAAGCATTTACCCCAACACACACACACACACACACACACACACACACACACACACACACACACAGGAAGCAGCTTTTGGATTTTATTTTGCTTTATTTTTCACATGGGCACTGTACCCGTACAGTCAATTGTCTCACTCCGGCATATGACTCCAGCTTATTGCTCACTGCTCTCCTCCTGCGACACAGACCCAGTCCCAACACACAACTGCATAAAAAGGAAAGACGCAATCAGCTGTTGTCAGCCAGCTGACCAAGCCGGCCTTCTTTGACACCGCCCTGAATCCACTGGACCACTCCTCTCGTGCAGCTGATTCACAAACCACACCCCGCCACCACACACCCCCATCGCCGAATTAGGCTGGGGAAATATCTGTCTTAACCTACCCCAAAGCTCTCGGCCTATGGATCAACTTGAATGGTTGCAAGGCTAGGTACCACAGGTGATCTGTGCACTGGCATCTTGGAGCCCCCGTAGCAGGGCGTGGTCCAAGCAGAGGGTTAATGAGCATCCCAGGAAGAGAGAGTCAGCTGTCAACCAGATTGCCAAGCACTCCTTATCCACAGTGTGGTAGCGAATCTCATGCTCTGACAGCTTCCGGCTAATGTACACCAACAGGGTTTCACCCCTCTTACCTTCTGGGTCTTAGTGCATGCATCAGTCTACAGAATAAAAGGGAGGATAAAGATAGGAGTGTGGCGCAGCGGTTCCCCACAGAGAGCCTGTTTCACTCAGACAAATGCCACCAGGCACCGCTCAGTTCACTGGACCAGATCCTGGGCACCCATTCTGATGAATCAGTTAAGGTGCTGGTCAGCTCCGCAAAGTTCAGAACAAACCTGTGGTAGTAACCAGCCAACACCAAAAACTACCTTACCTCTTTTTTGGTCTTGGGAGGTGAGCAGGATGTGATGGCTGCCGTCTTTTACCCGCTGCACGTGCTCCACCCAGGTGTCACTGTGGATGATAACATCATGGGAGTCAGCCCAACCAGTCTACATGTGCTTTGTGGACTTGAGGAGTAATTTGACTGCATCTCTCAGGGTGCTGAGAGATGCTTTGGGGGTATGGAGTGTCTGGCCCACTGTTGCAAGCCTTTCAGTCCCTGTACAAACACAGAACTTTGTTCACATTCTTGTGAGGGGAGTGGGAGATTTATTCACAGTAGAGCTGCTCCGCCTCCACATCAAAAGGGGCCAGTTGAGGTGGTTCAGGCATTTGATTAGGTTGTCTACTGGGAACTTCCCGGGTGAGGTGTTCTAGGGCTTTCCTACCAGGAGGAGGCCTGGGGTAGACCCAGGACATGCTGGAGAGATTATGTCTCTCAGCTGGCCTGGGGATGCCTCAGTGTTCTCCTGGATGAGCTGGAGGAGCGGGGCTAGGGAGAGGGAGCTCTGGGCTTGTCTGCTTAGGCTGTTGCCCCCCTGACCCGGCCCCGGATAAGCGGTAGAAAATAGATGGATGGATGGAGATCAGCTGGAGGAACTTCCTTTGTCAAGTACAAATTTTAGGGTAAAAATTATGGTCAGTTTTCAAATAAAACAAGACAACTTTCAGTTGGACACCTGATGCAACACATCTACCTGTATCAAAGACAAGTTGTTCCAACCAAATGGATCTTCACAAAATCTAAACCCCTTCTGTTGGTAATATTCCAAGCTGCATCCAGGGATCCTAAATGTAAACATTTAGTCATTTGTCTGACCAGATTGTGGAGCTGAGGAGGCAGGTATCGTGAAAAAATGATGCCAACACGCATGCCCTGAACTCGCCATCCATCTCCAGGGCACCCGTTAGATTATCTCTGCTTGCAGCCACCTCAAATCACAAGTTATTCTCTTCCATTTCATGAATGACAGCATTAGTTTGTCAGCATTTTGATGGGCTCTTCCGGCTGGGATTAAACCGAGGGATTAGATATTACATTCACTTGCTGTGACTTTAACTTCATCTTACCTTCAGGTGAAAATGAAGAGCTTCATCATGTGTTGGACTAGGAAGGTTTTTCACATTACCACCCATGCTATGAAGTGTGCACTGACACGAGGATTCACATGATATTTGGGGCAGTTACAAGAAAGACAAATATTACAGCAGGCTTGTTGCACAGCATCAAAAAAAAATTGTTCTGGAATATTTCATTTGTTTACTTTTTTTTTGTTTTTTTTTCTAGCCAGAGAGGTTACAAGAAGTAGTTTGAGATATTTGAGTTTAATGTTACAAAATTGAATTGAGGCTGCAAAATCTGATAAAAAAGCAGACGGCAGTGACGGATGTCTGTCTCTAGCCTGCCATCCCTATCAGGAATATTAAGAGCATTAACATGATGAAAGACTCCCATCTGCACAACAACGTGTGCTGCTGTGATACAATATTGTGAGGTACACGTAAGCACACATTTGATCAAAGATGCCAAACAGAAACAGATTTTGCCTGCATGAGGAAGGTTTTTCTGTTATTTAGTACTGATTTATTAACACGCCTTTCTTTCAGATCCTTTCTAGATCAACCGCACACATTCTGAAAGAAGCTAAAGGTGGTGCTTTGGGCCAGTGGGCTCAGCCATTGCCATCTGTTTGGTTTCTTTTTAACCTCTCTGCAATTTATTCAATGAAAAAAGCCTGTGCCCTTTACAGGGACAGTGTAATATCTGTCCGTGTAGAGCTCTGCTCATGCTTACAGATTAACACAGATGGCCTAGAGCTGTAAACAAAAAAAAGGAACACCGAGCGAACACTGAGCGATGCTTTAAAAACCATCTGCCTGATATGAAGGCCACTGACAGCGACTAACCACTATTGATGACCACTAGTTACCCATCAGTGTTGGATTGATTGCTTAACTGATATGCTCGTCAGCGAAAACCTGGCAGACAAATGAAGCGGGGCAGACGTTTGGATTCCTCTCTGTTGATTTATTGTGAGCAGCTTTTAAATCGGTGTGATCATAGCCCAAAGAAAAAGACACCCAGCAGATTATAGGCATCCTAATGGCCACAAATGTTTGAGGCTACTGCGAGCTATGTCGTCTGTACAAGCAAGAGAACGGGTATGAGCATGGATTGTATGTGCTGTAGATGAGCTTCCTTTATTTGTTGCAGCACAGTGGTTCATCTATCATCTGCAGCCCCGCTTCAAAGTCCTGACAGGCTCCAGAGTGAGGCTGCTGTTTAACCTGAAGACCTGCTGTTTAAAACCACCAGTGGATGTAATTAGCAGGCCTGACCCCCTCTCCTCTTCATCTGCTTCACCTTTCTTTCTGTTTCGTTTATTCCCGAAACTTCCTTTCTTTAAAGCACTATTAAGTATAAGGCTGGAGCGTTTTTAAAGGGCTGCGTACTCACTCGCTGCTAAGTGTACTGTATAACAGTATGAACTTGACACCCGAGTAGTTTGTTCGACAGAGCAGGAAACAGAGGTTTATGAAATGCTTAGAAATCTTCATAGCTAAGAACTTATGATTGTTAAATAAAGTACTGTACATCACATGGCCATTTTTTTTACTTTCATCCTTTACATTTTATTGCTAGACACGGTGAACGGTGCTTTAATATAACATAAGCTCCATCAGTTTTGCAAATAAACCAATTTTGTGTAAGTCCATTTCTCAGTGCTTTACTGCTTTCCTGTTCTGTCTGTGGTTTGCAGTCCCAGGCCTGTTTGTTCCTGCTGAACAAACAGGCCTGGGACTCTTTAAACTCTTTAAAATCTGCTCACACATCTATATTCATTAAGAAAATACTTCTTACTACAAACACTGCAAACCTGGGAATTGCAGGTTTCAGACAGCAGGACTAAAATATGCATTGGATATTGGTAGATATTATTTTTGGATGAAAATATTTATGGAAATAATGTCTGACATACTTTGTGAGGTAGTATTTTCTCCATCAGGACAGTACTGCCTCCAAATTGAAGAGAACAGTTTTGCACTCTGTGTTGTAGAAGTTGATACTAAGTGGATAAACTGTCTTTTTCCTTAACGGTGTACACTGTATACCATGTATACCATGTTTTCCCCTATATTTGGGTCTAAATTGGTATCCTGGTTTCTCTACAGATAGTCTCTGTGCATTAAGTCTTGGCTTTCATTTCACCACTCAAGAGTCAAGAAGCCACTCCACTGTTGTCTCATCTTGGTTTTATATTTCATGTTATTTTCGTGCTTGAAGTGTCACTTTCAAACTCCGGAGTGAGTCCTTTCTGATCTTGCCTTTGTTTACCTTCCCCTTAATTCTGACCAGTCTTCCTGTTCCTGTCACTAGAGAGTCTGACGCTGCCGCCACCATGTTTTACTGCAAAGATGGCAGCCAGGTCATATTCAACAGACAGTGCTTGGAGTTCCGCCAAAAGCTGTCAACTTTTGTTTCATCTTCTTCCTCGTGCTCAGTGTTTTTAAATGCCATTTGGCAGACTCCAAGCAGGCTGTCATATGTCTTTACCTTTACCTTACTCAGAGTGGCTTCTGTCCAGATGCATAACAGCATGACTCATGAAGTACTGCTGCGATGGCCATTCTTCTGGCATGTTCTCCCTGCAGAGAACTTCGTTTAGAATGATTGATGCATTCTTGGCCTTAATCATATCCAAGGATCTTTTTTTCTTGGTTGCTCAGTTTGGATCGACGGCTAACTGTAGGAAGAGTCCTGGTTCTTCTGAGCTTCCTTTTCAATATTATTGAGGCTCTGGGAAATACAAAGCTAGAAATGTCCAGCTTGTTTAAGCTCTGCAGAGCCACATTTATTTGTTTATTTCTCTTTTATTCCTGCTTTTCAATATGAATTGTAACTGGAGAACTCGCATACATACATAGGTGTGTGTCTTTCTAAACTAATCCCAGTTCATTCAGTTTGCTACAGGTGGACTCAAGTCAAGCTGTAGATACATTTCAAGGTAAATTAACACAAACATGACGCACCTGTAATGTCACTACAAAGGAATTCTTCAAATGAGCGATGAACATCTACAAAATATTTACAAAAAAATCTAAAAGCCTGTATTATGAGTTACTGGGTGACGATAACAGCCGAAAATGACATTTATTTGCATTCAAAATCAAATCTACAATCTAAAAGTAGAAAAGATGAGTTGTTCTGTATTTTTGCTGAAGTGAATGCAGTGCTTGCTAGTTTATATTCTGGGCTTTTCCTGGGATTTTGTATAACATATATAGAGAATAAAATGTCATCGCTGACATGTGAATAAACACAAAGAATAGATAATTAGGAGATTGTGCAACATTTTCATCTCTCTCTACTCTTCTTCACTGCCAGTCGCAGTAACACAGTAACAATAGTGTCACCTGCAGAAGTCCACCCAAGCAAAAGCCACTAATGGGCCTCACAATACAACCCACACTGCTCATCTGACTGTTGATCTCTGGGATATGGAGTGCAGAGCAGACTACACCGATACCAAATATACTGTTACAATAAAACAGGAGGAAAAAGGCAGGAAAAAGAACATTATAAAATGTTGCAAAGGTTTTTAAAAATTGAGGCATGCATAAAAACAATAGGGGACAGCAAAGATTCAAATTTCAGTTTAGCTTAAAACAATTATACCAATTAATTAAAACGTGTCCTCTGGGCTTCACTTCTTATTGTGCTATAATGTAGCTCATACAATCAATTAATTTGATCTAAGGCTATTTTTTTTGTCACTTTTGTGAGTCACTAAGACTAAATCACTATCACAGCACTGGGATCATGAATTCTGACCACCTTACCATCGCGTGCTTGGAATTATAGCGATGGTTTATTCAGCTGACGTACCGTCGCTCAGGTTAAGAGATGTAGCTGCGTATCCCTCATTTTTGCATGTCACATGCAAAAAAATATGCAGCGACATCGCTTAGCCTGAGCGCCGGTACGTCAGCGGGGCTGAAACCAGCGACTATGACTCCAAGTGTGTGGTGGTAAGGCAGGCCACAATTCAGTGATGCACGCAGTTGCTGTGATAGTGATTTAGTCTTAGTGACTCACAAAAGTGACAAAAAAAATAGCCTTAGATCAAATTAATTGATTGTATGAGCTACATTATAGCACAATAAGAAGTGAAGCCCAGAGGACACGTTTTAATTAATTGGTATAATTGTTTTAAGCTAAACTGAAATTTGAATCTTTGCTGTCCCCTATTGTTTTTATGCATGCCTCAATTTTTAAAAACCTTTGCAACATTTTATAATGTTCTTTTTCCTGCCTTTTTCCTCCTGTTTTATTGTAACAGTATATTTGGTATCGGTGTAGTCTGCTCTGCACTCCATATCCCAGAGATCAACAGTCAGATGAGCAGTGTGGGTTGTATTGTGAGGCCCATTAGTGGCTTTTGCTTGGGTGGACTTCTGCAGGTGACACTATTGTTACTGTGTTACTGCGACTGGCAGTGAAGAAGAGTAGAGAGAGATGAAAATGTTGCACAATCTCCTAATTATCTATTCTTTGTGTTTATTCACATGTCAGCGATGACATTTTATTCTCTATATATGTTATACAAAATCCCAGGAAAAGCCCAGAATATAAACTAGCAAGCACTGCATTCACTTCAGCAAAAATACAGAACAACTCATCTTTTCTACTTTTAGATTGTAGATTTGATTTTGAATGCAAATAAATGTCATTTTCGGCTGTTATCGTCACCCAGTAACTCATAATACAGGCTTTTAGATTTTTTTGTAAATATTTTGTAGATGTTCATCGCTCATTTGAAGAATTCCTTTGTAGTGACATTACAGGTGCGTCATGTTTGTGTTAATTTACCTTGAAATGTATCTACAGCTTGACTTGAGTCCACCTGTAGCAAACTGAATGAACTGGGATTAGTTTAGAAAGACACACACCTATGTATGTATGCGAGTTCTCCAGTTACAATTCATATTGAAAAGCAGGAATAAAAGAGAAATAAACAAATAAATGTGGCTCTGCAGAGCTTAAACAAGCTGGACATTTCTAGCTTTGTATTTCCCAGAGCCTCAATAATATTGAAAAGGAAGCTCAGAAGAACCAGGACTCTTCCTACAGTTAGCCGTCGATCCAAACTGAGCAACCAAGAAAAAAGATCCTTGGATATGATTAAGGCCAAGAATGCATCAATCATTCTAAACGAAGTTCTCTGCAGGGAGAACATGCCAGAAGAATGGCCATCGCAGCAGTACTTCATGAGTCATGCTGTTATGCATCTGGACAGAAGCCACTCTGAGTAAGGTAAAGGTAAAGACATATGACAGCCTGCTTGGAGTCTGCCAAATGGCATTTAAAAACACTGAGCACGAGGAAGAAGATGAAACAAAAGTTGACAGCTTTTGGCGGAACTCCAAGCACTGTCTGTTGAATATGACCTGGCTGCCATCTTTGCAGTAAAACATGGTGGCGGCAGCGTCAGACTCTCTAGTGACAGGAACAGGAAGACTGGTCAGAATTAAGGGGAAGGTAAACAAAGGCAAGATCAGAAAGGACTCACTCCGGAGTTTGAAAGTGACACTTCAAGCACGAAAATAACATGAAATATAAAACCAAGATGAGACAACAGTGGAGTGGCTTCTTGACTCTTGAGTGGTGAAATGAAAGCCAAGACTTAATGCACAGAGACTATCTGTAGAGAAACCAGGATACCAATTTAGACCCAAATATAGGGGAAAACATGGTATACATGGTATACAGTGTACACCGTTAAGGAAAAAAGACAGTTTATCCACTTAGTATCAACTTCTACAACACAGAGTGCAAAACTGTTCTCTTCAATTTGGAGGCAGTACTGTCCTGATGGAGAAAATACTACCTCACAAAGTATGTCAGACATTATTTCCATAAATATTTTCATCCAAAAATAATATCTACCAATATCCAATGCATATTTTAGTCCTGCTGTCTGAAACCTGCAATTCCCAGGTTTGCAGTGTTTGTAGTAAGAAGTATTTTCTTAATGAATATAGATGTGTGAGCAGATTTTAAAGAGTTTAAAGAGTCCCAGGCCTGTTTGTTCAGCAGGAACAAACAGGCCTGGGACTGCAAACCACAGACAGAACAGGAAAGCAGTAAAGCACTGAGAAATGGACTTACACAAAATTGGTTTATTTGCAAAACTGATGGAGCTTATGTTATATTAAAGCACCGTTCACCGTGTCTAGCAATAAAATGTAAAGGATGAAAGTAAAAAAAATGGCCATGTGATGTACAGTACTTTATTTAACAATCATAAGTTCTTAGCTATGAAGATTTCTAAGCATTTCATAAACCTCTGTTTCCTGCTCTGTCGAACAAACTACTGGGTGTCAAGTTCATACTGTTATACAGTACACTTAGCAGCGAGTGAGTACGCAGCCCTTTAAAAACGCTCCAGCCTTATACTTAATAGTGCTTTAAAGAAAGGAAGTTTCGGGAATAAACGAAACAGAAAGAAAGGTGAAGCAGATGAAGAGGAGAGGGGGTCAGGCCTGCTAATTACATCCACTGGTGGTTTTAAACAGCAGGTCTTCAGGTTAAACAGCAGCCTCACTCTGGAGCCTGTCAGGACTTTGAAGCGGGGCTGCAGATGATAGATGAACCACTGTGCTGCAACAAATAAAGGAAGCTCATCTACAGCACATACAATCCATGCTCATACCCGTTCTCTTGCTTGTACAGACGACATAGCTCGCAGTAGCCTCAAACATTTGTGGCCATTAGGATGCCTATAATCTGCTGGGTGTCTTTTTCTTTGGGCTATGATCACACCGATTTAAAAGCTGCTCACAATAAATCAACAGAGAGGAATCCAAACGTCTGCCCCGCTTCATTTGTCTGCCAGGTTTTCGCTGACGAGCATATCAGTTAAGCAATCAATCCAACACTGATGGGTAACTAGTGGTCATCAATAGTGGTTAGTCGCTGTCAGTGGCCTTCATATCAGGCAGATGGTTTTTAAAGCATCGCTCAGTGTTCGCTCGGTGTTCCTTTTTTTTGTTTACAGCTCTAGGCCATCTGTGTTAATCTGTAAGCATGAGCAGAGCTCTACACGGACAGATATTACACTGTCCCTGTAAAGGGCACAGGCTTTTTTCATTGAATAAATTGCAGAGAGGTTAAAAAGAAACCAAACAGATGGCAATGGCTGAGCCCACTGGCCCAAAGCACCACCTTTAGCTTCTTTCAGAATGTGTGCGGTTGATCTAGAAAGGATCTGAAAGAAAGGCGTGTTAATAAATCAGTACTAAATAACAGAAAAACCTTCCTCATGCAGGCAAAATCTGTTTCTGTTTGGCATCTTTGATCAAATGTGTGCTTACGTGTACCTCACAATATTGTATCACAGCAGCACACGTTGTTGTGCAGATGGGAGTCTTTCATCATGTTAATGCTCTTAATATTCCTGATAGGGATGGCAGGCTAGAGACAGACATCCGTCACTGCCGTCTGCTTTTTTATCAGATTTTGCAGCCTCAATTCAATTTTGTAACATTAAACTCAAATATCTCAAACTACTTCTTGTAACCTCTCTGGCTAGAAAAAAAAACAAAAAAAAAGTAAACAAATGAAATATTCCAGAACAATTTTTTTTTGATGCTGTGCAACAAGCCTGCTGTAATATTTGTCTTTCTTGTAACTGCCCCAAATATCATGTGAATCCTCGTGTCAGTGCACACTTCATAGCATGGGTGGTAATGTGAAAAACCTTCCTAGTCCAACACATGATGAAGCTCTTCATTTTCACCTGAAGGTAAGATGAAGTTAAAGTCACAGCAAGTGAATGTAATATCTAATCCCTCGGTTTAATCCCAGCCGGAAGAGCCCATCAAAATGCTGACAAACTAATGCTGTCATTCATGAAATGGAAGAGAATAACTTGTGATTTGAGGTGGCTGCAAGCAGAGATAATCTAACGGGTGCCCTGGAGATGGATGGCGAGTTCAGGGCATGCGTGTTGGCATCATTTTTTCACGATACCTGCCTCCTCAGCTCCACAATCTGGTCAGACAAATGACTAAATGTTTACATTTAGGATCCCTGGATGCAGCTTGGAATATTACCAACAGAAGGGGTTTAGATTTTTGTGAAGATCCATTTGGTTGGAACAACTTGTCTTTGATACAGGTAGATGTGTTGCATCAGGTGTCCAACTGAAAGTTGTCTTGTTTTATTTGAAAACTGACCATAATTTTTACCCTAAAATTTGTACTTGACAAAGGAAGTTCCTCCAGCTGATCTCCATCCATCCATCTATTTTCTACCGCTTATCCGGGGCCGGGTCAGGGGGGCAACAGCCTAAGCAGACAAGCCCAGAGCTCCCTCTCCCTAGCCCCGCTCCTCCAGCTCATCCAGGAGAACACTGAGGCATCCCCAGGCCAGCTGAGAGACATAATCTCTCCAGCATGTCCTGGGTCTACCCCAGGCCTCCTCCTGGTAGGAAAGCCCTAGAACACCTCACCCGGGAAGTTCCCAGTAGACAACCTAATCAAATGCCTGAACCACCTCAACTGGCCCCTTTTGATGTGGAGGCGGAGCAGCTCTACTGTGAATAAATCTCCCACTCCCCTCACAAGAATGTGAACAAAGTTCTGTGTTTGTACAGGGACTGAAAGGCTTGCAACAGTGGGCCAGACACTCCATACCCCCAAAGCATCTCTCAGCACCCTGAGAGATGCAGTCAAATTACTCCTCAAGTCCACAAAGCACATGTAGACTGGTTGGGCTGACTCCCATGATGTTATCATCCACAGTGACACCTGGGTGGAGCACGTGCAGCGGGTAAAAGACGGCAGCCATCACATCCTGCTCACCTCCCAAGACCAAAAAAGAGGTAAGGTAGTTTTTGGTGTTGGCTGGTTACTACCACAGGTTTGTTCTGAACTTTGCGGAGCTGACCAGCACCTTAACTGATTCATCAGAATGGGTGCCCAGGATCTGGTCCAGTGAACTGAGCGGTGCCTGGTGGCATTTGTCTGAGTGAAACAGGCTCTCTGTGGGGAACCGCTGCGCCACACTCCTATCTTTATCCTCCCTTTTATTCTGTAGACTGATGCATGCACTAAGACCCAGAAGGTAAGAGGGGTGAAACCCTGTTGGTGTACATTAGCCGGAAGCTGTCAGAGCATGAGATTCGCTACCACACTGTGGATAAGGAGTGCTTGGCAATCTGGTTGACAGCTGACTCTCTCTTCCTGGGATGCTCATTAACCCTCTGCTTGGACCACGCCCTGCTACGGGGGCTCCAAGATGCCAGTGCACAGATCACCTGTGGTACCTAGCCTTGCAACCATTCAAGTTGATCCATAGGCCGAGAGCTTTGGGGTAGGTTAAGACAGATATTTCCCCAGCCTAATTCGGCGATGGGGGTGTGTGGTGGCGGGGTGTGGTTTGTGAATCAGCTGCACGAGAGGAGTGGTCCAGTGGATTCAGGGCGGTGTCAAAGAAGGCCGGCTTGGTCAGCTGGCTGACAACAGCTGATTGCGTCTTTCCTTTTTATGCAGTTGTGTGTTGGGACTGGGTCTGTGTCGCAGGAGGAGAGCAGTGAGCAATAAGCTGGAGTCATATGCCGGAGTGAGACAATTGACTGTACGGGTACAGTGCCCATGTGAAAAATAAAGCAAAATAAAATCCAAAAGCTGCTTCCTGTGTGTGTGTGTGTGTGTGTGTGTGTGTGTGTGTGTGTGTGTGTGTGTTGGGGTAAATGCTTGTTACAGATGCATCATTGTAGATTAAACAGAATAAATAGTGTTTAAAACAAGCTTAATCTGGTCCAGTTCGCCCTGTTAAAGAATAAAGGAAGCTTTATTTTATTTTATTTTATTGAAGGGGGTAGGGCAGGTATAGTCTCTGCTTGCCTTTCTGTAAAAGTCACCGTATGGCACTGGAGGAAAACATCTACTCTCAGTAGGATGCTAGAAATTCTCTGCTACTTGCTTCATGCCTTAAATCAAAGTTTCTCATCTGTTATGATGTCCCCAGTAGTTACAGAAATGTATTTTACAACAATAAGAAACAATAAAATCTATGAATGAAACTGTATCTATTTTCTCAGTTTCTTCTAAAAATTCTGGGGAAAAAATTTACCCAACAATTTCAGCGAAAGCACTTTAGACCTGCATGAACTCTGCACTGATACCATAAACTCAAAGAGCAATGATTTTAGATGTACCCCGGTGCTTTAAAGATATCTATTGACATTAGCATGCTAAGCACTTAGTGCTGGCATATGCTCGCTCATAATATCACTTTGTATCTCAAGATGGGCTACTTAGTCACTGTAACATGCTGTTTGCTCTTGCTTCAATCACAGCCCGCTTTCATTCCCACGACATTAAATAATGTTGTGTTGTCAAAGCTAGTAGCATGCTGATTTTCAAAAACAAGGGTGATGTGCAGAGCTGTAGTAACTACAGAGGGATAAAGCTGATGAGCCATACCATGAAGACTATGGCAAGGAGTTGTTGAAGCTAGGTTAAGAAGAAAGTTGATGATAAGTGAGCAGCAGTATGGCGTCTTGCCAAGAAAGAGCGCTACAGATGCAAAGTTTGCTTTGAGAGTCTGATGGGGAAGTGTAGACGAGCCTCAAAAGGGGTTGCACTGTGTATTTGTGGATCAAAAGGAAAGCAGGTATGAAGTGTGTGAGGGTGATGCAGGACATATACAAGGACAGTGAAACAGTGGCTGAGGTGTGAGGTAGAAGTGACGGACGAAGAGCACTGGGTTTAACTCTGGGAATGGGATTACATTAGTGATCAGCTCTGAGTCCCTTCTTATTTGCAACGGTGATGGACAGGATAGCAGATGAGGTGAGGCAGGAATCTCTGTGGACTATAATGTTTGCAGATGACATTGTGATCTGCAGTGAAAGTAGGTACCAGGTGGAAAAGAGCCTGGACAGGTGAAGGTATGCTTTGGAGAGAGGGAATGAAAGTCAGTAGAAGCAAGACAGAACACATGTGTGAATCACAGGGAGACAGATGTAGACAGCGAAGATCCAAGAAGTAGAGGTAGCAAAGGTGGACCTGAGGTAAACCATTCAAAGCAACAGGCACACGAGACAGGTGAAGAAGAGAGTGCAGGTGAGGTGGAATGGGCGGAGATGAGCGGTGATTTATGAGAGAAGGATAGCAGCAAGACTAAAAGGGAAGATATACTAGATGGTAGTGAGACCTGGTACGATATAACAAAAAAGACAGGAGGCAGAGTGGGAGAGTTGAAGATGCTATTTTCACTGGGTGTTACCAGAATGGACAGGATTAGAAATGAGTACGTCAGAGGGACAGCTCACATAGAGTGTTCTGTAGACAAAGAGAGGTAAAGGTCGAGACATGTTGGACATGTGCAGAGAAGGGATAGGGGATATACTGGAGCAAAGGGTGTTGACTGTGGAGCTGCCAGGTGGGAGGAAAATATTAAAGAAGATGAAGGGGAAAAAAAGCAGGAGAAGAAGAAGTCAAGCTGCTGGCATTTTAGTCACATCTAAGGTGCCATTTGGCACATGACACAGCTGGTTAAGGCATTAGTGGCGTAGGTCTGGAGAGACATGCGCCACTAATGCTTGTCATTTTTTAACATATGGGTTCAATGTTGCCAAAGGGGAATATAAGCACAAACTTAACCAAGTTGTTCTTTCTACTTAAACAAAAAACACAACGGTGCAAACACGACTTTAAATTGTACTCCTGGCTGATTAACCAACCTTTCACTGTACACGGCCATTTTTACTTTTTATTTATTATTATTATTATTTTTTAAAATGGTATCTTTAAAGGAGCCCTGCATCTGACTGGCGACCTGTCCGGTGTGTGCCCTGGCTCTCAACCTGTGACAAGTTGGATAGGCTCCAGTGCCCCCTGACCCTGAATTTGATAAAGCGAAAGAAAATGGATGGAATAACTAGACTAACTCATTGGATTTAGGTTCCTATACTAGCCCCCCCCTGTGAACGGGTTCCTGATTTTACTGTCTTATATGTTCTCATATATGTCTCTGTCTTATGGTAAATGTATCTTTGCTTTGGCACCGATGCCTTAATGGAATCACCTTCCATTAAAAAAAAACACAAAAAAACCTTAAATGCAAAAGTTAAAAGTAACACACTTAGTAAAGAAATGTTTTTCAGATGTCAAAATAATGCATTTATTTCCAGTTTTCACCTTGTGTGACGGAGCTGCCGTCAACTGCTGGTTTCCTCATCCACTCTGGCTTGATGCCTCACAGAACAGCTGACTGTGTCAGAAACATTTCACACCTGAAATGTAGCCAGCGTTAATCAGTCCCGACAGTCAACAAAGTGAATTCATGTCCTGATGGTGTTCCTGATTTTTACTCAAATACTTTTCTATTCTGTTACTTTGACTAAAAATAATATTCATCAGTGCTGAATTAAAAAATGACCCACAGAGGCAGCCATCCTTCATGCCGATCATCACCGGACTAAAGTCGTTATTTATCTATCTATTCTTTTACTTTTTGAGTCATTTCCCAGCTTCTTTTCATTTGATATTTTCTCTTCATATTCCAACATAATTGGCAACCTGTTTTTAATTTGCCTCAAGTCTACTGCCGGGTCTCGTCAAGAGAAACCAGACGGGTTCTCGGGTTATAATTTACTTTAGTCTGACTGCTCACATTCTTGACAGTTTCTTTGAAAAACAATCAATTTACTAATTTATGTGGAGCAATGCAACAACCGTGTTTTCTTGTTGTTTGTTTCAAAACTACACTAGATTGAGTGTCTGTTTAGAAACTTGGCTTGCATGTTAAAAGCAGTGGATGCTGTTTTCCCATTGGTTTTACCAGCTGGGAAGCTGGATGAAGGATGATTGGTTGAATTAGACCCTATACTATAAAATCTCATGTGGTGCGTGGGTGATGTTCTCAGCACTGGAAAATAACGAAAATGGGCTTCCTTTCCTGCAGTTTATACAGATATGAGGACCTGTGGGGAGGTGGATGATTAATTACTTGTTTACTACTGAATAAATGCTCTCCTCACCTCTTATTTAACCTTTTACTGCTGAGTGCTCATTAGAGGAATTGAATGTAATAGAATGGACTGCATTTAAGGTTATTTAAATAAAATTACTGGGCACATCTTTAAGAACCCTTCGCCATGGTTTATAGCGTTATTCACTGGGATACACTGTACCACATGAGGTTTTAAATATGCTGCCCCTGAATCACACACAGTGTAAATAATCAGTCCCAGAGTGACTGATCCTACATCAATTAAGCATAGTTTTAGTATTTGTTCCCATGATGCACCGGAAGTTTCTTTTCACTCATCTCCTTTCACTCTGCATTTAATCGTTAGTCAATCTCTGGCTCTCTTCCACAGTGTGTCTTTTGTCCTGTCTCTCTCTCTTCACCCCCAATCAGCTGTGGCAGGTGACCCCCCCCCCCAAGCCTGGTTCTGCTGGAGGTTTCTTCCTCTTAAAAGGGAGTTTTTCCTTCCTACTGTTGCCAAGTACTTGGTCATAGGGGGTCGTTTGATTGTTGCGAGGTCTTTACCTTACAATATAATACACCTTGAGGCGACTGTTGTGATTTGGCACTGTATAAATCAAATTGAATTGAATTGGGGACATGAAGCTTAGGATCAGGATTTCTTCACATTGGGTAATCTAAACCATGCAGCAACATAACAATGACTAACCTCACGGTGTGGATGGATTCATCCCAGACGTTCTCTTGGCTGGAGTTAGGCATTAATCAAACTCTAGTTCATTTTCCCACTTGGTGAGGTTCATTTGTGCAGATGTGAATCTTGTAGTCACACTCAAGTCGGAAACATTACCCAATAGATACGTACTGAAAGTTGGGAATAAATTCTTCATGTTATCCACTGGATCAGAATATAGCACCCTTCTTCCTGTGTTTGCTCCTCCTCCAGACACATCTGGCCAATAAGTGGCTTGAACGGTTCATAGTGCACATTCTGGCTCACTTAGAGTTCGTCTGGAATCTTCTTCGTGTGAAAAATTAACATGTTTACAAACTCATCAACTGACTCAGACCAGAGTGAATGAATGAGCGCCTGTGCCGATATAACAGTGGGTGGTTTTCCGTGTGAACCCTGTAAGGGACTGGTGTCCTCTCCAGTTTAATCCAGTTAATAGAACTGAAATGCTTTCGAATCTAAACATTATGTGGCTGATAAAGGAAAAGCCAGAAGGTTTACTATGATTCATCTTCTTGAGATCACAAATCTGTGCGCAAGGTAGATGGACAGACTGACATTGCCATCTACAGAGCAATCAACCAGTCTGACTGCAATACATGTTCAGTAAAGGAGTTAGAAATATATTTTTGGAAGCGTTTCTTTAGTCTAAACCTACTGTATATCACCACTTTTTAAGACTTAAGTTCATATAAAGCTCTTCCTGTGCACCTCCACAATCTCACTGAATGGCTTCTCGCTATTTGGGATCTATGTAGGCCACGCAGCCTCTCTGCTCTTGTTAGCATTAAGTTAAGCAACATTCTCACCCTGAATTTTCCCCACTGAATAAAAGATCTTGATCTTTCCATTTACTTTATTCACTTTGCCCTTGTGAAGGGAAACTATTATGTTCACTCAGTTTATATCTAAACTTAAGTAACCTAGCTGTTATCATCTGCCTGCAGTAATATGATGTAAATGAGGAACCTGGCTTTTCTAAAGGACCTCTGCGTCAACGTTCCACCCACATAGGTGACTCTAATTATTGTGCCTGATTAGACCTCTGAGGACTGTATGCGAGTATATAGACGAAGCTTCAGTGAAATCTCTCTGACCTTTGTTGTGGTTCACCGGTTAGGGTGGGAGAGGCATTGATTCATCGTTCTGTGCAGCTTGGTAACTCAGATTTTCTTCATAAGAAATTACCCTTTAATTTCCATGTAGGGAACTTCATTTACATTTGTTTGTCTGAATTCTGTTTCTGATATTTATGCCCTTTTTACGGCACTCTTAAAAACTCTACAATAGTGCAGAGAATAGGGTGACTGGACCGCACGCTATTTGCTAACAAACAACCTGTTTTACTGCCTCTCCTTTTCAGGCCTCGCTACCTTTCAGCCAACTTTCTTCTGATTAGTCGCTCAGAAATAAAAAAGTTTGAACAGCAGCTGTGTGCTGTTCAATCTGAGATGGCCATATAGGATTCCCCCCTCTATGACATCATAAAGATCAAAGAGTATATATAAAAAAAAAAAATCAGAAACCTATTCTTCGCTCATAGGGAATCCTTGCACATTTGATTATTTGAAACTTTTGCTTTGAGCATGCCACATAAATACAACAGAAAAGCATAAAATGTACCTTTAAATCATTAAAACTTTGACAGGTTTGCAACTTGAACCTTTTGGCTACTGAAGGGGGGGCATGCCAGGAAGGCGGAGTGGTGAATGAGTGGACAAAGAGATGTCCAAAGTGGTGCAGTCTTTAGAAAAGCCCCTAAAAGGAACATGTGACTACATTTAGAGAATAGTCTGGTGTTATCTATGTTTACTACGTCACAGTAGAACTGAATGGAAAAAAAAGAAGCTCTTCTAAGAAAGGTATGGAGTGACTACACCAGGGTAATCCATATTTTCTTAACAGTAAAAATTAAGGAACACTGACAAAGGGTCATTCATCTTGCAGGAATCTCAGTCATAGTTGTGCGTTGCTAGCTAAACCTTTATAGTGCTCATGGCCGCACAAACAATGAAAACTGCACAAAACATTCACAACAATCAAAATCTATAACAACATAACACGGATTATAATCACAATTACAGCATTACTAAAAAAAAGGATTTGATGGTGAACATCATCAGTCCAATGAGTCTGTGCACTTGCCACTGAAGCATTATGATCTATATTCATCAGTATGCAAGAAGATAATAACTCAATAGAAGCACTCGGTCTTCAAAAATTAGTATAAATTAAGTTAAAGATAGGAATTTAAATCAAGCACAGACATTTGCAGTGTAGAAACCCAACTTTTCTACTGGACGTGTTCAGTTGACATGCGGACGTTTGTAACTGCAGTCGCTCATTAGTGGCTAGATTTTGTTCCAAAACAATAAATCGAACATCGGCCAGAAACTGAAATTAAATATATCAAAATCAATCATTTTCTTCGGCTGAACAGAAAGAGAATTTCTACAATCAGGATCCATGTCAAGCCTACACAGCCTGTCACTGAACCATCCACCAAAAAGGCTGCAGACTCACATCATTAATTCACACACACACACACACACACACACACACACACAAAGACTTCCTTGGGTTTCAAAGTGTAAAAGGATAAAGAAGGAGTCTGATTACTGACCAATAACCGCATTTCCTGCATTGAACCTTTAAGCCATCCTTTCTTGTATTTACCCCACATCCTTCTATTAATAAGTCAAGATCAATTCAGGTTGATGCCGATTATCTGATTAGAAGTAGCAACCGCACATTAATTTTCAACCAAAAGAATTGTGACTATATCTCAAATTAAAGCTGCTGTTTTGTTTCTCACCCGAACAAACTGCTCGTTACCCCCAGAAGTCTTTGCCAAAATCCAGTCTTCCTTTTATCAGCAACACTGTCTACAAGCAGACTAATTCCTCCCGACTGAACTGCCTCGTAAAGTTTAGCTTCTCTCCGTGTGGCAAACTGCTGCGGACTGACTATCGGGCCGACTTGTTGCGTTTAAACGATGACAAATATGTGCGCACGCTCATTGCGGCCGTGTCACTTACGATGTACGATTTTCGCGTGGACGTTGGAGCTGTTCTTTGAATAACAGCAGCTATAGGCACTTAACTGCAGATCAGCTTGTTATCAAGTTGTCTCAAACTTTCTCCTAAACGTATTTAGAAGACAAAATGTTGCGGCTGGAGCACGAGCCGTGTAGAGTGCTCCTTTGCTTTGTTTGCCCATTACAAACTAACAGCTTACTGTATTTCCAAAAGGTTTCTGGTAAACCAACGACAAGCCATATGGATTGTGAATTACCCAACCACAAAATGTCTGCACTTCAGTTACCTTGCTCAAATGATCTCATTAATATTGAACTGTAACTGCACCTCGAGGCCTTGAACATCTCCTCGTGCGCCTGCACACCATTTTAGCTTCACAAATGACTCTGTGATTGAGCAAAACACGCTGACATGCATTTTTGGGGAGGAGTGTAGAATAACATTAGTGGTCTCATATAGCCAGAAGTGGGAAGGGGAAGGGTGTTTTTGCAATAACTACATTAAGAACGTGAGTGAATTTGGCTTGAAATGGAATAAACATGAGTGCTTAATGTAGCCCTGCATTATCCTCTACATCCCCTCTGCATTGTGCTTAAGAAATTGTGCTTCTGAGAATTCATAATTACCTGTTTTATTCTTGGCTTAGCTTATGAAAGATTAAAATTATGTTTAAGGCATGCTTCTCCCCATGTTGTTGCAGAAGTGCTTTTGTGTGCCAGTATCTGCGGCGCTTATCACAGAGACTCGATATCTCAGAAACGGCTGCTTGTGTGTACACGGCTACTCTGCCAAATTTGTCAGCGTCAAATGTAACATCTAAACTCTGTTCAGACATGCCGGGCGACTGAAACCCAGAGGAGTCCTCTAAAGAGAAGATCGAAGGGACCAAACGGCTGAAAATAAATGGTGTGGAAAAACATGGGCTCATGATAAGTCTACAGAGAAATGGCTTGCTGGCCCTTTGCCTTTTGATATCAGTTTGAATTAGAATGATATTATTGATTTTCGCAAGAGCGGCATGACAATGCGCCTTTAGGCAGTCCACAGAGAGTGAAGAGACAGAAGCAGAAAAAGGCCAAGGGATGGAGGGTGGCAGAGAGGGAGAGAGATAAAGAGAAGCAGGCAGAGGAAGACAGATAGATGGAGGGAAGGAGGGAGGGAGAAGAGTAGGCAGATGGAAGGAGGGGAGTGCGATAAAGGAAGAGCAAGACGCAGAAGCATGAGTGAGGGTCTGCTTGCAGAAATAGAACGACTCCCCAATCAATTGCGCGTTGGTGGCCCTGCTGTGAGACTGCAGGGGATCCCTCAGTGGGAACACATAAAGGAGAGGTCGTAATAGGCCAATACATTAGATAAATGGCATTTACTGCTATGGAAACGACTCCAACCTGGCTGGAGGTTGCCCACCGTGCTGGCAGCAGGTTTGTATTTATAGTCCTTCCTGCACCTCACTGTGCAGCTTCTCTGACATCCCACCACCAGCGTCACACACGCACCACCGCCGCCGCCTCCTCCTCCCCCTCTCCCTCTCCAGCATGGTCTTTGCTATCCGTCTTCACCTCCCCTGGTTTCAGTGACCCTACATCTGATATCTCGCCTCCCACACGCCCAGCAGCCCCTTTTCTTTCCTGCAGCTGGTTTCTGGCATCCATGGTGTTCCAGGAAGGCACTGTTGGTGACTGGCAACTTCCTGACAGCGCAAGAAACGACCTGCTGGCGGACGAAGTGTTGTCTGGGGAGCTCAGGAGTGTAGACGCAATCATGGAGACTGAAGATCAAACAATTCAAGACTGTGTTAAGTTTTAGAACTGGCTTTTAATAAGTGATTAGTTAGAGCTCACCATTAGTTGGTTGTTATGGCAATTAGCTGCTCTATTTAATATTTTATTCTAATGTAACCTTTATTTATTGGTGGTCAGTGTTCCCCAGTGAGTAATAAGCTGGCTGCAGTTTTTCTTTGTGTAGTCATCTTTAATTAACACCAACATAGCAGGACCCAGCTTTACTCTACTTGGAGTTCACAACAGACTCGCAACTCCGCTGCTGCACACACCACCTTAAATCTGGCACAATCACCATAAATCTGTCTCCTATAAGAAGAAATTGAAATTACTCTCAAGAGTAATCAACAGGGCTTGATTGGGCAACTTAAGCATTGCATATACATACATATTACTGTGTGCAATATTTGCCCATATATTAACCTATATGAAACCTGGAAAGGGTTACTCATAGTTGCAAATCCTGAAAGAGAATTATTTCACAATCTCTGAGCTTGCAGCTTTTCTGTTTTGATACAGTCTCAGTGCCTTCGTCAACCTGGTTTCCAGCCGCAGGCCACCACAGCACTCTTTTTGTTGAAATATGCTCTGGGAGACCCAGTGCATGCATCCTGCTGAGCAAGCAAATGGCTACTTGCAGTAGCAGTGTTGAGTCCTCACTCAAACAAAATTGATGTGTTCCACATTGCTCATTAATTTGCAGGGAAAAAAATGTAACAAATCACAGATTTACTCCACGTATAAAAGTAATTTCTTACAGTGTTACTCTTATGCTACTCTGCAAGCTTGGTTGACGTGCGTGTTCACACAGTTGTGGGATACCAAAGTGATGTCAAATCTTAAAACATATCAGGAAAAAAATCCTGAACTGTTCAAGTAACAAAGCCAAAGAAAAGTGGGTGACACAAGTCTTAAATAGTGATTTGGAAATAGGCAGTATTTTATCACATCTGAAATAACAACGCTGCACACAGCACACGCATCTCTTCTTTTGTTTCCTGTTGGAAATGTATGCTTTGACTGCTTGGTTGGGTCTGCAAACCCTCAGCTTGATCATAACTCTGGGTTTGGGGATTAGTTTTGTTGCCTCAACAGGTGCTTGGAGAGGTTTGATCTTGTATTCATAACAGCGGATGTTTCTGGGTACAGTCTACACTGGGTACAGGTTCCTAGTCCCTGTGTTTTGTCTTGTGTGTTAAATCTGCAACTCTGTCTGACATGTCGACGATTTCCTCTTTTATTTTGTTGGTCCTTTGTCTCGTGTGCTGCTTCCTCTGTCTTATTTGCTCCCAATTAGGTTCACCTGCGTTTCCCCGATGTTTTCCGCGTGTCCTAACCACCCCAGTGTGTGTATATATTGCGTGCAGTTTTCTCTTGTCCTTTGTCACGTCCTTGTTGTTGCGCCCCACCCGTCCGACTCCTCTCCATCTGTGTTTATTTCTGATCCAGCGAGTTTCCAGCAAATAAAGCCGATGTTTAAGTTCTGTTGTTTCCCTGAGTCCTTTACTGGGGTCCTAAAGCCTGCCTGCCACAGCATAGTTTACTGACACACTGGCCACTTTTCACTCATTTTCAGGCCAGTCCTCATACCTGACCATTTTCAGATTTAGGCTGCACAACTCTGACCTATGAATCATTCAAGTATAAAAAGGCACCCAGTGCAAGGGAGGAAGCTCAGTGTTGTGTCTGTCTGCAGCCAACAGTGAAGAACCAAATTTTGAATTTTATCATAAGGCAAAACTTGTGGCATGGTGTGCTCTGTGTCCTCTAACCCTTTAAAGCCTGAACCATTAAACAAGTGCCAGGAGATTTTTTTTTTTTAATTGAGTGCTTATTGAACCTTCTGATAAATTTTTAAAAAAAAATTAATTATTTATTTGCATATATGAGTTTTAATTTGTGTCATATTTGCTACATCTGGCATTTTCCCCTCAATTTTTCCTTTATTGTGCAATTTGTTTAGGTCTTTTGCACAGAAAAAAAGAATGACACGGATGTAGAAATCTCAAAAACTCTTATCAAATATGATACACTAGGTGTTAAGGGTGTTGAAAATTTGAGGACACTCAAGGAAAGGCAGCCAACGGCCAAAGAAGAGCTTTGGAATGCCCTTCAGAAGCCTGAAGAACAGTTCCTGAAGTGTACTTAAAGAAAGGTTGTGTGAGAGAGTTCAGGCTGTGTTGAAGATAAAGGTGGCCACACAAATATTGACTTTCAAGCTCACTAGATCTGTACAAACTCTGGTGTTGCCCATTTCAATAAATCAACGCACCTATTTCCCCATTTCTGGGAAATGCAAGAAATAAAGAAATGAGGGTTGGGCCAAGACTTTTGCACAGCACTGCAAATATAATGTAATTACAGCAAGGTATTATAGCAGTACACCTGACACTGTCACTAAAGAATGTTTAGCCGCTATAAAGACACACTAGAATTAATGGCTAAATAGTATAATTGTCAGGTTAGCATCATTAGGAGATGGGACTGTAAGCTGCCCCTGTGTTTATTAATGGTATCAGAACACAGGGGTGAGGAAGGGTTTTTTTTTTAGGTTCAGAGCTTAGACCTTTCTCCCTCAGCCTTCATGGGGTTTCTCTCAGCCCA
>JAMQGT020007411.1:0-78063 GCA_024447675.2 Pterophyllum scalare | reverse complement strand
CTGACATTTTGGGACTTTTTACAGGAAGAACATGAATGCCTGTGTGTGTGTGTGTGTGTGTGTGTGTGTGTGTGTGTGTGTGTGTGTGTGTGTGTGTGTGTGTGTGTGTGTGTGTGTGTATGTTTATGGTTATGAATGCATACGAAACCAGGTTATTGGAAGAAATCAGGTTAAACCAGGAAACAGGAGGATGTGTTCACATCATGAGAACTTTAAATACAGCTGGTCAGTAATCAGATTTCTCTCCAGCCTACTGTTGTGTTTTTAACCAATACCCTCACGCCATCGAGTTTTTCCTTTTGCTGTGTGCATGCATCTGAATTTTATGAATAATTTGCAGTCCAGCTGCTGTGACGTATTTGTTTTAGCTTTGCTTTCATCTGGGTTTTGGATATTTATATTTTGGATAAAAGAACAGTTTCAGGTATGATCTTTTCTTTCATCCCACTGTGTTGCCTTCACGGAACTGCATTTCCTGGTTCCCTGTTCCTCTTTGCCATGCACGCTTGTAATATCCTCGTTAATCTGTTAATCCATTTACGGGTAAACTAGTATCTATGATATTAGGTTTCTCTTGCACTAATGTAGGTACCTAAATATTTATATTGTTCACTCGAAATCAAGTTACTGCAGAAAAAGATGTAATGTAATGTTAACACACTTACTATTCATCTGGGCCCTTAGAACAGATATTTTGCTCTAGATTTATGAGACACACTCACAAGCACAAAAAAGCACCACTTGCTCTTCAGTGGCTACACAATAGCAAATAATATGTTCATGTCTTCACTATAGCTTGACCCATGAGTGAATGGGTGTTGGCAGTAGCCTGCCATTAGGTCTGGATTTATCAGCTTCTGCCTCATGGTAAGAACATCTCACATTTGCCATAAAACACTAGAGAGAAAACCAAACAGACAGCCAGTTTGACAGGAAACAATCCAGCAAATGAATTAGGGGCAGTTTGGGATGATTTATGACCTGTTTAAGAATGCTCAATCCACTCAGGTTAACTGCTGTTAAGGGAACTGACTGAATGGGCTTACTTTCGCAGTGACGTGTTCACTGAATGGTAGTTACCAAAATGTCAAAATGTGACTTTAATACTTCACGTATTAGTCTCATGTGGAACTTCGTTTTGTGACATCTGTAGAGACAGTCACGGCAGGAAATGAATCACTGTATGGCTCCAATCTGGCTGTCACATCAGTGATCTGTGAGTGCCTCCACCCAAAGAGAGTTGGGCAACCTGTTGGTGGTTACCAAGCAAAAGTGAAAAACTTCGATATGCATCATTGCTCCACTGAGCCACTCAAAGCAGAAGTTTCTCAGACAAACTTTTATGTCTAATAGGACTTTGTGGTTTTGTGCCAGTTTAAAAGGCTCCAAAAATTACTACTTATACATGGACTGCTCACTCAGAAGTCAGGAAACTACAGTCATTTTGTCACTGCTTTGCCACTTTTGATCTTAGTCACTCTGAGTTCTTCCTTTAAAGTTCTTCCAAGTGACTACATGGAGGAAAATGTACTGTAAGTGCACATCTGGACACAGTAAAATCATAACAGAAGTTAGTTAGACAGCTGGCTACGTGATTTTATTTTAACAGTCAGTGAGCTGCGTCCTGGGAAAGGCCAAGTAAAACGGCAAAAGAAACTGCTTTGTGTAGTGTGTGCAAACTCTTTGGCATGAACATTTACATGTTGAGTAGACATGAACTGTGTGCTGCTACTCGTGGGTGTGCTTGTTCCTTCCAATAGGAGGTTTGCGTTTGCATGCTTTGGTGTGCGGTGCTTCCCCAATGTGCTGGAGTGAATACTACTGTTGTTGTTTACATTATCCGCCTTTTCACTCACTTCCTCTGACAGAGCAAGGCTGCAGCCACGGCTGGGCTGCTTCTACTTTTGTAAGTTTCTATTGTTGTGGGGAGGAAGCAATAGCAATTGAACGAGTGCTAGTGGCCTTGCCAAAGACAGACAGGTGAGAGCCAGGGCTACAGATGGTGAGAGGAAGTCTGGGAGGACGAGAGAAACAACCCAAGGATCAAAGACTCAGGGTTTCCCTCGATGACTGTTTTCTCCTCTGCTCTCTCCTCATCTCGCCTGCGCGCCTGTTTCCGCTCTCTGTCTGCTCCCTTGCCTGCCTGTGAGCTGTCCTGTCTTCTTGACGTGATCAATGGCCCAGCCCTGTGCCGGATTGCCAGGTTTGGGTTCACTCTCCAGTCACTGGAGGTGAGCTGCGTGCCTCTCTGGTGGGCAGATGAA
This sequence comes from Pterophyllum scalare, assembly GCA_024447675.2. NCBI lineage: Eukaryota > Metazoa > Chordata > Actinopteri > Cichliformes > Cichlidae > Pterophyllum > Pterophyllum scalare. The sequence goes on along the minus strand of JAMQGT020007411.1, from coordinate 75,799 downwards.
GAGTCAGCCGGAGCTCACAGCAGGGATGAGGGGGTGCATTTTTTCCACAGATCTGCACTTGACTGCCTGCTTTTTTCCTACACTAGTCATGAAAGGCTTCTGACTGAAATATTTTTATGGATGTTATATCTCCTTTCATTTTTCCTCTGTTTACTACCTTCTCGCACCTTCTTTTGGTACAAGGACATTTGAAGGAAGGTTCATTGGGGACAGGCGGCTCAGTAGACAAGTTTGCCTGTTTGAAGCCAACTTATGTGTTTGTTGACAGGGTTGTGTGGTGCAGGAAAAGGGGGGTGCATGCTGCCAAATGTTTGCTTGGCCGACTCCATCAAGAAAATATCAAAAGGCTCTTTATGAGGTGCTATAAAGAAGACCAGGTGTTTTGAGAGCACCACCAGACTCCAAGTGTAATTCCACTTTTTAAAAACATGCCCTGAGGATACATTCTTGTCCCACCTGCTGTCTTTCCTGCTTTGCTCCTACCCCCCCACCTTTTTTTTTTTTTAAAGATAAAAATGTGTGTTGGCAGGAGCTTGTGTGCCCTGTCACATTGTGCCATTCTCCACGGTTTTGTCATTTTTACTCACAGTAAGCATGAGCAAATGGGAAAAGGTTTTTGCTCAAGATACTGGTCTGGCGTCAGCTTGTGTGTGTGTGTGCGTCATGAATGTTCACATATCTGTTTGCCTCATTATTTTCTTCTGGTTCCACACAGAAGGGTCTAAATTCCTGAAGAACTGTGTGCTTCTATCCAACTTTGTGAGTTTTCACCTCTAAAAACTGAGCCAACTCCCAACTGGCTGTCCTCTCTTCTTATAAACCTTGTTTCAAAAGACACAGTGTTGCTTTACAGGCACGTTAGTGAATGTGTGTCAATTTGTGTGAGACAGCTGTTGAAAGGTGTTGCTACTGCTCCTTTAATGAAAGTATCCCCCGCCTTGTCAGCACAGGAATTCCTCACATTTCTCTCTCTCTCTCTCTTTTTTTCTTTTAAATTTCTTTTTCAATTATAGACAGGTAACATTTTGAGTGCCTGTGTAGCTCATGTGAGTTATATATAGGTAGCAGTTGGAAATGAGAAAACGTGTATGAAGGTGTAACAGTGAGGGATACTGAGAAGTGGCTACAAAAGCAGTGACGAAGATCCTCCGGAAATGCTGGCGCTGAAAAGAGGAAGGAAACAAGTCTGTTGTGTGGGACCTTGTAGCAGAAGCCTCAAGAGTGATAGCAGGAAGACATGGGCAAAGAAAAACAGAGAAGGAGAGTAATATATGCTGGCACCGCTGACAAGGGTGTGGTGCTACTTTCTTTTCCTCTTTCATGAAGCTCACTTCTTCAAAGAAACCTGTTCCATGTGCTGATGGTCAGTCGGTCGTACCCTATGGTACTGTGGCCTTTGCCATGGTGTAGAGGGCCAAGGGCACCCTCGAAAGCCCCCACCCAGTGTGCCAGCAATTTTCCCAGCCCACTGTTCACCATCCTCTCTCAATCTGCTGTCCTTCTGCCACTATTCTCTGCCCAGTACCCAACCTTCTTTTCACATTGAACCCTACTGTGTGCCCATCCTCTCCCACTCTGCCTCAAAGTCTCTCAGTTTTTACTGCTCAGTGTTTTCAACAAGAAGTACAACTTTGCGGGGTCTTTAGTGCAAATTGAGGTGGAGACAAAGGCCACACATGCCCATGCTTGCAGTTTAATACTAACAGAGAAAACATCAACACAATGAGCCGCACACACTTGGTTGGGGGAATTTTAATGGGGAACGCTGGAGCTCAGTGGCGCACTGTTACAAATAGTCTGGCATTTGCAAGTGAAATGTAGGCTATAGAGACAGAACTGCACCGCTGACTGGAGTTGCACGTGAAAACAGCACAAAGATGAAAATGAACATCTACACATAGCCTACAGATGCTTTTGTACTGTGTACATTGTCCCCCAGACAGAAAACGCCTATTCGTTGGCTCTCACATATGCCAAAGCTAGACCTTCCGGAAGAGTGTCCCACTGAAGATTCAATCACACCGACAAGTCAGCGTAGACAAAATCTGCAAACCTATTGTGAAAGAATACTTGTTACAGTGCCAGAATGTCATATGCTGCTCAGTTAAAACGAATGTGTTGCAACACAAAACAGGAGCTGCATAGTCATACTTTTGCTCACATACATTAGAAACACTCCTCTTTCCAGTTGAGTGAACAGCAGGCAGCCTCAGTGTTGCTAGAAAGTCCCATGCTTTCTGTGTTATTTCTTCCTATCCTGTCTTTTTCTCTGCTATTGTATCTGTTGATCCTGAAGGGACACTGATTGGCCCGGTTAACTTGACCTAGAATTCACTGTAATTGACCCAGTTGAATTCACCTTCAGCTAAACAGCTATTTCTGTCATCTAATAAGGATGTGGTGAATGGTATAGTGCTCATCCCACTCAGGGTGAAGTATTTTAGTGTAATGCTAGTGGGGAAGATTGCTGTGTGTGCCTATAATTTATAACCACTGAGTGTGTATTTGTGACCAGAGGATTAGGTTTGCTCAGTGGCAGCTGGACCACTTGTACACTGCGAACATTGCAACAAGGGATTAGGGAATAAACTGATACTTAGCATGAAGCTAACAGTGACTACTGATATCGTGACTATACCTTCTTCTTTCCTTTCTTTTCCTCTTCTCCTCCCCCAACAACAGCAGCAGCCCCCCTACCTACCCCACTCTTCATCTCATCTGTCCATCATCAGCTCACAGGCCTTAGACAACGGATTGTCATGCAAATGGTGCCCCAGGACTCAAAGAGCTGATAAGAAGGGCCTCTCATTTCACTGGGCTTTGTTTTCTAAACAGTGATGAGCTGAGTTGAAGAGACTGAGAAAGGGGCTCAGGGTAGCCGTCTGAATGGGCCCTCTGACTGTGGCGCCCTGGGGTAAGTGATGCAAGGGATTTGGATGGAGTAGGCTGAATAAGGCGAAGTCTGGGAGGCGGGTTCAGGAGTCATGTTCTCCGGCAGGAACCAGGTTCAATGTGTTGACAGACCCTGATGTATTTTCTCTGTCACCGCTCTTCAGGTTTTCTCCAAGATGGACTTTCTCTCTTGGCCCTCTTTCTTTATCCACCTAGGCAGTGTCAGTCAGTGTTCGTTACTTGACGCCACATATGGTTTGTCCTTTCCTGAGGGGTTGTCAGCGCTTGGTCTGGAGCCTCATTTGCTGCTGTTATTATTGCATAAACAGTGGTTCATGGCGCGTTCAGAGTGTTTCTGTTCTCCCACTGACCCTGCCGTTTTGTTACATTCTGGCCAAGGAGATATGAGACATTCTGTAGAAACATTCAGAGGGTGTAAACTTCAGATTTTAGATTGATTTGTGCATTTGGCTTTGGGATTGGTCAAAAAACTAATGGAAAACATCTTTACCTCCAGCAAAGCTAGGTTTTCAAAGGAGGACTTTGAATTTGGATTTCTGAAGAGTCAAATATAAAAAGACATATGAAAAACAGATGTTTAAGCGGCAGGCAACAAATAAAAAATGTCTGAAATATTTCTGTTCCTATCATTAATGAGGCAGTTGCAGGCCAGTCAGAGCAGCTGCAGCAGAAGTAGTAGTAATCGTCAACTTGGTCTTGAACAAGACTTGCCCTCAGGAGCAACTTTGTCCTCTCCCCCCTTCTCTGCTTTATATCAAATTCCTCTTTTTACGCCCCCTTTTTTTCCCCTTCTTTTTGAAGTCTCCCCTCTCTAGTAAAAAAGCTGTGCTGGTGGTTTGCTTCTACTGTGTGTGTTGGGGGGGGGGGTTGTAGGTTAAGTTTAGGCAAGTCCTCTGTGCTTTCCATTGAAGGTGCTGGGGAGAGGAGGGGGCAGTAAAAGTTAGAATTTTAGAGCCTCCCTGTTTTTTATTTTATGATTGGCTTTTTTTTCTCCTTTCTTTCTTTTTTTCTTTTTCTTTCTTTTTTTTTTTTACGGGCTGGGAGCTACAGCTGGTGGTGTGAATAGCTGCCCAAGGTGACTGAGTCCCAATAAAGTGCAGGCCAGCCGGGCTGGGGCCTCCAGTCCAGCCATGGGACTGCCTTTATAGGCCAACTTACGAGCGTAGTCCTCTGTTAAAACGTGGCAGGGCTGCACTGAGGAATTTAGGGCCAGGAAACAAGAGAAAAATAGGGTTTGTGTGTCAGGGGGTGGTGGGATGCAGAGAAGGGGGTTGAAGTTAGAGGGTGACCAAGGGTGAAAGTGTTTGTGTGCATGTGTGTGTGGGCAAGAGGGATGGGGGGGGTATGTGTGTCCATGACTTTGTGCATGCTAGCATGTGTGCTTTGGCCCTGTATCTGTCCAGCATCTAATGTTTCTCAGGGGGAAGTGTGGAATCCATACTCTGCACACTTGAACTTCCAAAAGACCCTATATGGGGTCCACTTTGGAATATAATGAAGTATAATATACCATATCAAGTATGTGACTTGAGTAAGCACTGATGTCACAGCTGTGTTCCAGTTTGAAACCTAGAAGCAGGGCCCTACACCAGCTTTGCATGCCCGTGTGTTTGTCATGTGCCTACGCTGTGCATGCAAGATGTTCACATGAGCTGTTGTCAGTGAGTGGAATGAGGAAAAGCCAGCTTTCCTGACTTTTCCTGACTCTGTAGATTGCTCTGTCGCCTGTCCTTAACGAATAATCTGTCAGACACTGTCAGGTACAGCTTAGCGATGGGGAAAAAAAGCAGTTTTCTCACTGCTGTCAGACAGTCCTCCTTCACGCATTTTTTTGTGTTCACATAAACCAATCATATCCCCAAACGGGCCCCTGAGTTCTGTCCCCTCGTGACTATTAGTGCCAAGAAATAGACACTCTTGCTATGTAGTTCATATGTTGTCTTTTGAGACTAATTAATTTTGTCTCATGTAGAGATGAGTAAATGAAATCTCTCTCAAACCACCTCCAGGCAACTTGTTTACCAAGTGAGCATGACTATTACTCAGTATCTCTCTCTCTGGCACTCTTGTCATCTCTCATATCTTTTCTAAGTGTAATTATCTGTCCACATCTGCTACATGTATTGACAAGTGCACATGTGGCATTTGCAGACTGAGCAATAGCTGTAGGATAATGACTAGTAAGAAAATATCTGTTCATGTGCTCTGCTGTCTTTTCTTCCCCTGGTCACAGCGGTGGAGACCCAGAGCAGCAGCTCAGAGGAGATGGTACCCAGTTCTCCGTCTCCACCTCCCCCACCTCGTGTCTACAAGCCCTGCTTTGTGTGCCAGGACAAGTCCTCAGGGTACCACTACGGGGTCAGCTCATGTGAAGGCTGCAAGGTGAGAAGAACCAGCCTCTTAAGCACTGAGTTTTCTGGAATGAAAAATTTGATTCTCTGTTTTGGATTCACATGATAAAATGGGGATGAACGGAGGGCAGGCTGAAAGATAAACAGCCTTTATATGATAACAATATTGTACATTCTCCTTTGCCCTCTCCCCTTTTGTGTCTCACTTCCTGATGTTCCAGGGTTTTTTCCGTCGCAGTATTCAGAAGAACATGGTGTACACCTGCCACCGAGATAAAAACTGTCAGATTAACAAGGTCACACGCAACCGGTGCCAGTACTGCAGGCTGCAGAAGTGCTTCGAGGTTGGCATGTCCAAGGAAGGTGAGTTCCCTAGGGTTGAAGAGATAGAGAGACCCATTTTGAAAAACAGGGTCACTCACTCACTTCCACAGTACCCAGTACACACATAAAGACAGCAGGTTCTCGGTTCTCTTACTGATCTGTTCATTTTCATCCAGACACTCTGGGAAACTAGGCAGCAAAGACAGAAGCAGATGATGAGCCTACCAGGGGTGGTGATCAGGGCGAGGCTGGGCACTGTACCAATCATATGACTAATCCCTTTACAAAATGAATCTGACTTCCTGTTTCACCACAAAACCTCACCCCTCTGGCCAGCACAGACACTGCTTTCATTCATAAAGACAACATGGGAGAAAACAAGATTTGGAGTTTTGACCAACATAATGAGAACAGGATTCACGCGGTTTGCACAATCAGAAACACCAGTCTGGGGGACCTTTTTATTTGAACCTTTTGTGTGACCAGCTGCGTGTGAGTGGCAGTTTCTTGCCCTTCATGAAGCCCAGGGGACATGTATGTGGGTGTAATGTTTGTGTGGGATGTGTGTTAAGACCGGGATCACATTGTGCCTCTGCTATTACTGGATATCCTGAGAGGAAGGAAAGTATGGGAGGAGGAGGTGGTGGGAGAAGAGGCAGAGAGGGAGAGAGTGGACTGGCTTATGTGCACCGGTCCAATGGATAGAGAGAGATGGACAAGGAAGCCAGTGGATGATAAGAAGGAGATAGCCAGTGTCCGTGTCGGGCTCAAGGAAATATGTTAATGCTGTTAAGAGCAGAAAGGTTCTGGTTTCCACTAACATGTAAAATCTCCTTGGCAACGGTGAAAGACACTCAACAGATAGATTAAATTAACTCTCTGTATGAGCTTTAACATTGTGTGTGGAAATAATTTTGTACCAATTAGTGACGAATATGTCTCCTAACTGCTGGTTTTATTTTTTCCCCTTTACGTAGCGGTGCGCAATGACAGAAACAAGAAGAAGAAGGATGTGAAGGAGGAGGTTGTGCTTCCAGAGAGCTATGAACTAAGTGGAGAGCTAGAGGAGCTGGTCAACAAAGTCAGCAAGGCTCACCAAGAAACCTTCCCGTCACTTTGCCAGCTGGGCAAATACACCACCGTAAGTCATGCACATAAACTCCAATCTTTCACTGCTGTGTTTGGAAACTTTCTCTCAGTTAATCATCATTGCACCTCCCGAATTGCACTCTGACGTAAATTCACTGTAACTTTCCCAACCTAGTGGTGGCTTAACTAATTCAGTTCCCTATTAAGCCATCTGTGTGGCCTCAGAATGATTGATGCAACATGTAAATGGACCCCCCCCCCAAACCCCCTCATTGATTGATGTAAAATGTAAATGTGTTGAGGGGCTCGGTGACACTTGCCTTTGATGCATACATGGTTGTACACCTCTTCTTGCATGACATGCTAAACTGTGGGTGTTCTGTTTGTTCAGAACTCCAGCTCTGACCATCGGGTCCAGCTTGATCTAGGGCTATGGGACAAGTTTTAGCGAGCTCTCCACCAAATGCATCATCAAGATAGTAGAATTTGCCAAGCGGTTGCCAGGTTTCACCAGCCTCACCATCGCAGACCAAATCACTCTGCTTAAGTCCGCCTGTCTGGACATACTGGTGAGGAGCTTTTGTTTTTCCTTCTGTTCTTTTCACTCACTAGTGAAAATAAATGATTGTGCCAAAGTTTATGCTGAGATATGGGTATACTTCCATCTGGTGGTCAAAAGTGGTAGTGCATTAAAGTTTGCCCAGATAAATCTACTATATTTAAGTCAATAGTTATACACAAATAGCCTGGAGCTGATTTCATTCAATTTTAGCTACTGCAGATATTTTAGTGTTGTAGGAACTCATATTATATTACTTAATTTTTTTTAAATGCTTATAAAGTTTTATACCTTGTTTTACTTTTTAGATGCTGAGAATCTGCACACGCTACACCCCGGAACAGGACACTATGACGTTCTCCGATGGCCTGACTCTGAACCGGACTCAGATGCACAATGCGGGCTTCGGACCGCTTACAGACCTGGTTTTTGCCTTTGCAGGCCAACTTCTACCCCTGGAGATGGATGACACCGAAACTGGCCTCCTCAGCGCCATCTGCCTCATCTGTGGAGGTACTGCAGCATACATGTGTTATCACTTCCTCTGTTATAAAGAGGAAGTGACTTTAGCAAAATGAAATGTAAGCATATTAGATTTCATATATGTAAAAGATCATTTCAAACTGTGCCACATAAAAAAAGAGAGAAAGAGATAATATGTTCCCTGCATTCTTCACCAGACCGCATGGATTTAGAAGAGCCCCAGAAAGTGGATAAACTACAGGAGCCTCTACTTGAGGCTCTGAAGATCTATGCCCGTCGCCGCCGCCCCAACAAGCCCCACATGTTCCCACGCATGCTGATGAAGATTACTGACCTCAGGGGCATCAGTACGAAGGGTCAGTATAGTGCCTTCTCAGATTGAATTCTGACCACTTTCCTAAGGTCATTGTCAGCAAGTGGACGACGTTTTACAGGCGTCTCTACTAGTTCCTCTTCCAGCTTTACTCCTGTTTTTGGTTTGTTTTTAATGTGTCCATGTTTTTTAAGAGGTAATTATATTAATTATCCACCAACCCCATGCTTCCTATTTTCAGGTGCAGAAAGAGCTATCACTCTGAAGATGGAGATCCCAGGGCCAATGCCTCCTTTGATCAGGGAGATGCTCGAGAACCCGGAGGCCTTTGACGACCAAACAGAGTGTAACGAGAGCCCGCCGCCTCCACCACCGGCACAACCTGCAGCTGCACCTCCAGCCCTGGTCCTAAAGCAGGAGGCTGAGGATGAGGATGACAGCTGGGCCAATGAAAACGGCAGCGAGCCGTCACCAGAAGAGGAGGACGAAGACGACGATGACGAGGCGGGAGATGAGGAGCGAGACAGGGGCTCGGACAGTGACGGGGAGCCCTGGGGGTTTTAGATAACATAGATGGGTCTAGGAAAGGCCTTGCTGGGAGGGTGCAGTGAAAAGAGCATTTCATACATAGACAAACAGGTTCATCACACACACACACACACACACACACACACACTATTAAACATACACATATACAGCACAACCTCATTCACTCACCTGCCTCAAGAAAATGCTGGCCTTCCCTTCTCCCCTTCTCTCTCCTTACTGCACATCATTGTGTCCTCCTCAACTGAGCACAGCAGAGCCTTAAGTGTATAGACATTTCTAACTCAGGCCACACGGTCCATGACAAGTGAAATGCAGAAAAAAATGAGAGGTCAAGGAGAGATGACAGTAAACCATATGAACTCCTGGTGCGGCCGAGAGGGAAGTTAACGTGACAAAAAAGAACGACCTCTTTGAGAAAGCTAAATGTTTGTTGTTTTCGCCCCCCTCACTATTGTTGTTTATATCTAAACAGGGGAGCCTCCAAACCAGACACCAGAACTAAGCAGTTGACTTTAATGGATTACAACAAGCACATTTTGTCAAATGAAAGCAAGAGTACAGGGCAAAGCCAAATTGAGTATGCAAATCTTTTGTTTTTGTGTTTATTGTTTTTGAATATTGTTTTCAGTTTTTTTTCTCCTTTTTTTCAGTTTATGAATAAGTCCATACATATCTATATACCATTATATTTTGTTTTTATTTGTTATTCTGGTTTTATATATGAATCCTTTAGATGAGATTTTTTTCTTTGAAGAGCTTTCCTGAGAAGATATTCAGATGGAAAGAAGGGTAATCACAACTGGCTGGGTCTTCCTTATCAGCTACATATGCTTAGCTCGGGCTTCTTTGAGCACTTTGGCTCACTGTGGATGATAATCAACCCAGGACTTTTTTTTTGTTGTTGCAGCGATTTAACCAGTTTCTGTTATCAGGTAATTGGCATTATTCTTTTATGCTGTTGCTGCAGCCAGCATATGCTGTCAGTGCAGGAAGTAAGTATCTTTGTGCCAAAGTTAGGAACAGTCATCTGTGGAGCGTGAGTTTAACTACTGGCAGGGACTCCAGATCCAATCCAGCGATCCTCATGGTAGAATGCTCACTCACATATGCACTTAAAACACACTCTAAATATCTTGGACAGTGTATACACACAGGCGCATAGAACAAAAATACACAATCTTCTCACGCTACGCTCAGTGGGAGCGGATGTGCCAACCTGGCACAAAGTGCCGGGATCAGAGATTCAGACTTGACCGTATATGTAGCACTTTTGTGATCCTCTGTTTAAGTAAGGCACATCTCTTCCATTAAGTGTAGAGCCACTGTCTGTGAGCATATGTCCCAGTTAGCATGTCAAAATTGATGGTAACATCAGCCTATTAAATACGATCTTAGAGCACTCCCTGATGATATGAGTAGATTAACACGCTCATTCAACACAGGTATAAACATCCCAGCGTACTAGTATCATATGCATCAACACAACCATTAAAGGCATATGCAAGCAGGAATCTTTATGGAAGACATTTTGGAATCAGACTCAGGGCTTTTCAGTAAGGACCAAACCCTAGCTGCTTCCCAGCATGCTAGAAACAGGCAATATTTATGCGTGCATTCTTGACTATGCGATTCTCAACCCTGCTTTGTGTACATAAAAGATGACAAGTCAGAGAAACAGCACGGATACCAGTCTGACTCTCCAGAGAGTGAGGAGGGACCATCATCATCATCATAATCACGGTCCCACCTGCGTTCACACTGGTATCCATGCAGCAAACTGTAATCTCATCCCAAAAGCCATTATATCATCTTGACTTCTTGTGTATATTCTCCCTTTTTTTGAAGAAGAGTGGAGGATTATGTGTTCTCATGTATCATTTCTTTATTGCCAAAATGTCACAGTGGGTGATCAGCTGGGAAAACACGGCTGATGTACAGTACAGAGGTTTTTTTTCTTTTTCTCCCTCTTTGAAGCAATACGAGCGTTCTTTCTGTAGCAGCAAGAGGTCCCATCCTCTAAATACGGGCAGGTCTCCTCATTGTGTGTGCGTGCGAGCGTGCGTGTGTGGTTGTGTGAGAGTGTGCATGTGAGTGTGAATGCTTTAGGAAGTTTTCAGTCATGGGTGGATGTCCTTGGCATGGTGCTGTCACACAGAAACTCTCGTGTGACCTCATCCTTTTCTCTTTCTGCTGGGCCGTCATGGTGATAGTGATGGTAATGCAGGCAAAACATTGAGATTATGTTGTGTTATGTTTTTTCAACATGGCCAAGGTGTTGTCCTTCCTCTGTTTATGTCAACTCTTGTCATACAAAGAAAAGCCATATAAACAGTGAGAGGCACAATAAACTACTTTTGAGAGATTACTGGAGTTTTCATTGCAATTTCTTTGTGTTAAAATGATGTGATGCGTAATTTCTCTTATACCAGTGTAAGACAAACGGAGTTAATGGCACGGAATGAAAATAATCATTACCAAGATGCAGCAGTAGAGGGAGCTGTTGCACTGTGACTGCAGGGTGTGCTGCATGCAGCAGTGTTCACTGCTTGGAGGATAAGAGCAGGGTCTGTTGGGTCATGGAGAGCCGTGGTTGCAGAGGCTAATAAATCACAGCCTCCTGCTGAACAAGGACATCAGATAAAGGTCTGTTCCTAAGATTTGTTCACTGTGCAGTTAAAAGAGTGCAGGTGGTAGCATAAAAATCATCAGAGAATGACTGTCTCACTGTGATCAAAAAGTATATCTAGCCGATATGAATTCTTTCATGAAACGTGTCTAAGAAGGCCACAACTACAGCACAATAAATTATCTCAGTTTTTCCAATGCATTACATGATAGATTTGTATCAGCTATTACCATTAAGATTTGGGTCAAATAAAATAAGATAAAATCACATCAAGCTCTGCAAATTTGTGGCAAGCATTTTTTTAAAAAAGTTTCATAGACTCAAGTATTAATCACAAAAATCTGGATCAATTCATAATGAAAATAGCTGCTGCATAGCTGTTAACACAGTCCATATAAGAGATCTGCCAGAGAAAATAAAAGCAACACTTTCACGGTCAGTCAGTTGGCCAGATTCAGATTATACTGAACTGTGTGAAATTTGAACCTGTAGCAGTGATCCAACACTTGGTAATGGCCTGTGAAAGGATGTTCAGTCACTGAACTCAAATCAAAAGCTTTGCCAGAATATGCTCTGCAAACTTTGAACCAAGTCAGTGAATAAAACAAAGAAAGGCTGGGATGACTTTAAACAATTTTAAGACTGTTTCTTTGTTAAGAGGAACAAAAATCAGTGTGTGTGTGTGTCACAGTTACACTGCCTATCTTTACTGTATCACTGTTGCTGATATGATCAGCCATCGCACAGGAGCAGGAATCCTCTTTATAAAGGGCTGCTGACAGTAATCCACCTCTTTTTAAAAGCGTACCAGTTGATACTAATGCCACACCTTTATTTCATTAATAGAAAGAGAATCAGAGGCGGGTGATAAACAGAGATGGGATTTTATCAATTATATGATTGGTTTAATTATCATTAAAGACAGATCAATAACACCAGACTGGAATTAAAATAAGGCCCATACATTATACACTATTTTACAAGGAACAATCAAATTGCCTCATATACTGAACCCTGGAAGGTGTTGCCATGGGAACCCAAGGGAGGGTTTGGGCATGCTTGGGGGAATTTAAAGGAGTCGGGTTAGCTTTCTATATGCTCATCCTCACACATTAGTGATGCTTGATTAAGTAATTACTTGAGATGGGAAAGGCTTATTCATTTGAAATTAAAGAATGGAAATGTGGCACCTAAAGGTACAACTTCACAATGAATTAAAGTGTAAAAAAAAAGAATTCTCCCTTGTAATATTTTTACAGCCAAAGGACATTAATTATTAAAAATAGTAAAGAATCCATAAAAGCAGGCCATGAGTGTGGCATACCAAAGATTATCATTTGAATATTTAAACCCAGACAAAGACCCTGCTGCACATCTGAGCTGCAGCTGCAACTCAGTCAACACAGATGAGAGGTGATGGACCAGCAGCGACTGCAGCTCTTCAGAAAGTGATCTGCAGGATAAAGCTCGGTGAACCCAAAAGCTCCTGGCAGCAGTTAGCGAGGAGGGTGCTGTACTCAGGGTGTGATAAAAGGCAGAGAGTGGTGGTGCATGTGACCCAAGTTTGATGTGATAAAAAAAAACAAAACTGTAGGGTCTTTCTATGCGCACCTAAAGCTATATACAATACAGAGAGGTGTATATGTCATATGCTGGAAGCATGGAGCTGGGTGCAGGGTCATAATGTGAAATACCACATCATTTACTGTGTGCCTCCTGGTTGGGTCAGAACAGACAAAAAGGACACGTTCGTCATTTGTTACATATGCAGCGAATTCACTGAGGGTTGGGAATCAGTCAAGGAGGGAGAGAGAGAGAGAGAGAGAGAGAGAGAGAGAGAGACAGAGAGAGAGAGAGAGAGAGAGAGAGAGAGAGAGGTGAGGAGAAGGTGAGAAACGTTTTCATGTGCAAAGACCATAAATTTAACACCTTCCCCAGTATGAGCAGAGAGGCAGACGGGCCATCTTACCGAAAGGGTAATGGAGAAAGTGATGAAGAAACGGGTAAAGGTATCTGTGACAAGAGTGAGAATGGAGGGTGTGCCAGAAGGGAGCCAGAGGAAATAAACAAGGCCAGGTAGAGGTGGGGGCGATTTGGGGATGAGGAGCAAGCACTGGGAAGGCAGGCGTTGGGGTCATAAAAACTAGGAGATGTGTTCTGGCCTCTGGGTCTTCATATCTTTTACATTTCTAATTAAAAGAGATAAAGAGTGAGGGAGTCATCAATCCCACAGTGATTTCCCAGTTAAGGTTTTAGAGGGGGCTGTAAACTAGGCAGCCCGGCATCATTGATTTTATAATTAGCTATCGTCACCCCAGACTTAAGATGGAGGGAGCGTGGTAGGGGGGCACGAGGAGAGCTTAAAAGACAGAGCGGGAGACTGCTGGTGGAGTGGGGAGAATGAAGATGATGAGGGAGTCAGGCCTGAGGGGGGACTGCAGGAAAGTCAAAGGTGAGAAGAGAGAAAATCCAGAATGACAAGTGTATATGAAACAGGCAATGACCCAACAGGGAATATAGGCTATATAGCGGTGTGAAAAGAAATGGCATAGTTAATTACCAGTGAAATGTCATGTGAGGATCAAAATATTGCTATAATCATTGGCCAGAAAAAGACACATTAGACCCAATAATGGATACATAAACCTTTTTATTATGCAGAACCCCACCCAAACCCCATTACATGACTGGTAAGAAAATACACAGTGTACATGTGGGATAACCTTCACACACAAAACTTCAAAACAAACCGTAACCACTGGAGTTTTATTGCGGTGTGAGACAGTGTCCTGATGAGGAGCACTGGTACCTGGACTGAGTGGAACGACAAAAAGATAACTTCGTTGAGACATAAAGTCAAATTACAACTACAAACAAGGACTACTGAGAATACATTTAGTGTGCCATCTTTTGGGAAAGAACACCAGGCCCCTTCCAACCATCAATATATGTAGTGTAACACAAGGTAAAGGAGAGGTTGAAAAGACATTTACTTCTTTCAGCTCCTACTTTAATGATCTGGAACATTACAATTCCTCACATATATATTTTCTTTTTTTACACCTTACCTTAACATACTATGTTGGCATCATTCCCTTTCATTAGCACCAATATCTTGCAACATCATAACCTTAAAGAGTCCATTTGAGTACTCGAAAACAAGAAGTCAAAAGAGCAAAACCGATTAAATGTGAGTAAACACAACACACATGGGTAATGATTAGGATAATGATGATGAAGGACACAAATGGCATATTGGTGAGTATCCATATATCAACTTTTCATCTAAAAACTCTAGTAAAAATAGGTGCAAATACAGCAGATAAAATCAAGCATCAAGGTATCTAGTAAATTCTCTTAGCCAAGCATGGAAAATTTTTGTTACACATTGCACAAACTGTGAAAACTGTACACCTGTTTCAAACTAAACCTGAATATAGTTTAATTGCAGCATAACTCAAATTAATTATAAATAGAAAATCATGAAAAATGCATATAGTATTGATTAAAACGTAGGCGGCATTTTTTTATTAGGCAGTATATTATCATAGGGCTGGGGGAGAGTATCAACACCATGATTCTGATGTCAGGATCTATAAAGATGATTCTGCTTCATTATTTTAGGCACAAATTTAGAACTGCATCACTATGACTTCTGTGCAATCTAGCTGTAATAAAGGCCGATGCTAAATATCCAAAATGAACCGCTAGTGAATTTCAATAAACTCAGGTTCATTAACAAAAAAAAATTGCGGCTTTTGCAGCGAAAAGCTAATGAACGTTAATTTTATAATCGCGATTATGTGAAGTTACTCAAGTAGAAAGCTGCATGTTGCGCCTATCTAAATAGACCTGAAGCACAATCTGTTGCATAAGCTTTCCATTTCAAAAGCTCGTCCTAAGCGTCTGCACCCCTAAATCACCTTAACTGCATCTGCATGACAACAATCACCTGCTAATGCATACAAGAAAGTGCAAATCAAATCTTAGTTCTGAGTAAATGGAGGAGAAATATGATGTCATAGACCTACATTACTGCAATATAATTTAGCATGATGCTGTATCATTACTTTATGCTGCCATGAAAAGTGTTCGAAGCTGCTGTGGAGAATTTAATGCTGGAAGAGAGTTTTGCTATGATTTCCAGTGGAGCTGGGCCTGCACAAAACATCATAATTACAGTGCCTGTCATGACTCCTAATCACAAATGCCATAAAAACGACATAACATCCATCGTAAAGCTCTCGACATAGCAATGATTCACCAGAAATCATTCTGCTACAGCCTGCAAACCCTCAAATGCCAGAGCCCATGCCTAAAAGCCTGCCGCTTCAAACTGTGCACCAGTCTTATGTCAGACATAAACATTGTGTCGACTTGCCACCGCTGGCAAAACAGTCAGAATAAAAACACAGCAACCTAGAAGGAAAAAAAACAAACAAGAACAAAAAAAAAAAACAAGGTTTATGGCAGATACAACATAATTGCATATTAGAATGTGTATAGAGTGTGAGCTGTATTTGTGCTTGATACAGGAACTAATGCAGAAACAAGGTCCCTCTTTCCCTTTTTGATCACTTGCTGTGGCTGGATATCCACTGGTTACCAAAGCGAGGTGTCAGCTGGACCGCTGGAGGAAGAAACAAAGGAGAGGGAGATAAAGAGAGAGTGTGTGTTAAAAACCGAAAGAAACACACATTCTGGTTGAAAGAGCAGCTTAGATGGAAGGAGTGGGTGAGTGGGAGAGCGAGAGCCTTAATGATGCTGAAAATTGGCCCGTGACTGCGGTACACCCCTCAGGTAAATCATTGCTACAGCTTGCTGTCAACTTGTCTGTCCCCTTGTCCTCCCATCTCGCCCCTCCCATGCCCCGAATGTGTCTCAAACAGCCTCCCTCGCTTCACCCTGACTCAACTTCTTTTATGACCACGTATTCAAAACTTCCATCTTCTAGTCATATTCACTGTGCTGCCATAAATAACTGGTTGCACATGTCTGTTGGCATTAGAAACCTGCGTACGCATGAAACCATGCAACCGAAGGAAAGTGACCGAGTACATTTACTCGGGTACCGTGCTCAGGTGCACTTTTAAAGTACAGGTGCGTTTATTCATTCCCCAGTTTTGAGGTACTTTTCTACATTTCAGGGAGAAATACGATACTTTTACCCCCACTGCTTTTTTATTGCGCCTTTGTTCTCTAATTACTTTGCAGACTAAGACTGTACACACAAATCAAGTCGTGAGCTCATAAAATATAGATACGATGCTGGAGTTTAAAACCAGCCAGCATGACGGGGTGATATCTGGTGGCTTGTTTTGCCTCAGAGAAATTTTCATTTCCATATGCAGTCAGTAATGCAAATCTTTTTTGAGCCTTAAATCTTCACCTGCGCTCAATTTGTTGCAACTGTCTCACATGTTTAGCAATCCCTCACCCTTTATTGAGGAGAATATCCTTCGATGTATATGAGTGGCGACAAGAAGTTATTTCTGACTTTTAGAGGCTATAACACTAGCAGTTTATGAAACTGTTATATCATCTGCGACATTAAATAGTTCCTTGTAATAGTAAAAGGAAGCGGTTAAAGAACAAATATACTCAAGTAAAATTCTTTTGTCAAAACTATCCTGTACTACACTGAAGTACTTGTAAGTACTTGTTCTGCAGAAACATGGCTCCTATCACTGACATATTATTAGATACGACGTTAGTAAATTGTTACTACTAATGCATTAATCTGTAAATAGCATGTTACACATCAACATGGAGATAATTTTTGTGAATGAAGGTATATTCATCCAATGATTCCTAACCTAAAGGCTGGACCCGCCTAAACAATTATAAGATGGATCTGAGGTGCTGTGGGATTGTTAATGGACTACTAATAAAAATACTATTTTGTATTCATGCTTTAGCCTTTTTCTGAGTCACTGGTTTGTTGCATATTGGAAACAGTCAACCACTGATGACTCTTTAACAATGCACTGTATTCTCTGATAGTCCTATCCTATCTAAATTTCTATCACTGATGAATGTCAAAGGGATGACTTTTGCCTTTAACATTTTAACCCAAATTTCTGTAAATACATACAGTGCACACTTTAATATTGGTTAAAAAAAAAGAAAAGAGTATTATTCAATTGAGACTTTACAGTAATGGGTATAAGCAGTAAATAAACAGGTAGCATTAAATGTATAAACATATAACGTGTTTGTAGTGGAAAGCTGTACCTGAGAAAAGTATCCATGGGCTCAGGCAACAAAAGAGCCATTTCCTCTCCAGAGCTGTTCCTTCTACACTCATGTGGATCAGAGTCCTCCTCCTTAATACCAGAGAGTATAACATACACACACATAAACACACACACACACACACACATGCACGAGGACACTTAACACATATCTGTCCAGCAGCTATTACCGTCCAATAACTTGCACACTAGCAACCTAATTGCTACTGGGAGATAATGTCTATATCAAACGACCCACTGCCCGTGTTTAACTGGTGTGCATGGCTATCAGCATAAAGACATAGCTCATTTTCAGTATCGCATATAATTATTGTGAATGGCTCAGCTAGCATGTCTCACCGAATCGGAGCTGTGGGCCAGAGAGTCAGCGCTGGCCTGGTGTGGAAGAGAGAGTGGTGCTGGCTGGTTGATGACCACTTCCCTCCTGCTCATCTCCCTGGGGGAGAGAGGAGGGGTGGCAAGGAGCAGGGAGTCAGGTTGGCCCTGCTCACATAGGCTGTAGTGTGCCAGGGGCCTTGGTGGATGGAGGATTTGCAAAGCCTCTGGGTTCTCATCCTCGGAGTCAGATAACACACCGTCAGAACGGCCTGCCAGATAGAAACATTGGCTAAGAAATAGTGGTCACTTTTCCTCAGAGCACTGCTCTTGTTGTCCACAATAATGGCCAATCTGAACAATATTTAGTGTTGCTCTTGAATGATAGTTAACACTTTTATTGTTCGCATCTGCAGGACATACAGTAGATTGATGTGTGGCTCAATTCACCTGTAGAGGCAATTGGGGAAGCACTCCACTTGGCGCTCGCCACTGTTCCCATCTTCTGCTCCAGCTGACAGATGTACTCGATCAACTCCTGTGGTGAAGAACACAGCCATCACCCTTATAACCCTTAAACTGTCTGACCTCCTCAACCCAGTACTACATAAAGTAGTTACACTGTTAAAACACAACCACAGCATTTCCTGTTATATAAATATTATCACAGTACAATGAACATTTAAACACATTGTCTGTTTTGCTTCCATGTGGCCCAGGTTATAGTTAGGCAGGACAGTAATTTTAAAAACACTGAATATTTACTTGTGCCTTTAGATTGAAAATGTGATGGTAGTTAGCCAACAAAAACTCTGCAGGCACTTTAATAGCAACAGCACTGACTGCCCTGAAATCCACCGATTTATATTGCACTGTAAACAAATTATATTGCACAATAACAAGAGGACAACTACAGGGAGATGAATCCCAACAGCAGAGGCATTCACAATAACAATATTTCTGTTGTTATATCAGTAAGGATATGCATTTATTATTAATAAGATTTTAGAAAAAAAATTGCAGGGGTGTACCCAGTCTTCATAGTCATGCACTAAACTTAGTTTAAATTTAAAAACTAAGCCCTGAGACCTTTGCAACTGATAATGGCACAAAGTCATTAACTGTGACACTACACATGCACAGTGCTGCATGAAAACACTGCCCACCCAGACTCCATTGTTCTCCTTTTTTTTAACAGGTTTCTGTCAGTACTGACTTAAGGCATCCACTGTAGCAGACAATGTTTCCAACCTGTTTCTCTGCAAGCAGCTGCTCCTTCTCTTTTTGGGCAACCCTCAGGCTGGCCTTCAGCTCCTGAAGCTCCCTACGGGTTTCACTCAGCTGAACCTACAAGCCAGATATCGCAAAACAGCAGGGTATGGTGTATTAGAACCACTTCAAAGACACCCTAATTTCTGTGTGATGTTCAAGGAGTGAGCAAAATATTTTTTGACATCTAAATGATGCTCCTACTGAATTTGAGTGTATTTTTGTCAATTTAGACAAAAGCATCTGGTACACAGATATAGAGTGCATATAAAATGTATATAATGTAGCTTGTCTCACCCGGTTACAATCTTTTTCTCTTCCAAGCTCAACCTCCAGCTTCACTCTCTCCATCCTTTCCTCTTGCAGCCTCTCCTCCATCACCTGATTCTCTTGGCTGAGATTCTCCAAACGCTCATGGTCTTTCTATTGGGGTGACACACAGACACTACTATGTACTTACTTACTTCATATATAACATAATTCCCTTTGCCACTGAGATCTCTGGAGCATGAGTAAAATATTGACTCGCCTTCATAGCTGGAATGTATAATATTATATGCTGTATAAACCAAACTACTGGGCCACATTATGGTTACAAGAGCTGCTCGGCCATGGAAACCCATGCCACAAAGCTCCAGGTGCACAGTTTTTGTGCTGATGTTAATGCCAGAGGAGGTTTGGAGCTCTGCAGTCTGTTTTAAAAATTTGTCTTCTTCTTAATATCCAACACTACAAATAAACCACATTACAAATATACACATACCAAATTCCAAACTGAGCAGTTTTCCTTCTTTCATTATGTTGCATAGAACTGCTATTCCTTTAGCCATCCAGTCCTTAAATGTGGTAGGAACATTTCATTTAGACAGCAACATATTGCAAAATATATTCAAAACTTCAACTCTACCATAGTCCAAAAACTTTATGTTAAAGCTTCTAAATTCTCCAGATTCTATGCTCTACAGCAATGCAGCACCTCAGCCAAACGTTGCATATTCTGCCTCTCCTGGGCCCAGTGGGCTCTTCCCTCTCTCAGGGCCAGACTGGAATCTGCGAGCTGGAGGGTGAGTTGGGCAGCCTGAAGACGAGCCTGATGCAGTTCAGCCTGCCCCTGATCCCTTTGGGCAACCATAGAGCTTAGATCACACTTCAAGCCCTCAGCAGCACGCTCACTCATGTGCAGTCGCTCACGTAGGCTATGCATTTCTTTCAGTGATGCCTCGTTTTCCGTCTGTCCACAAAGGAGCAAGAAAGCATGTGCCGGTTACTTATGTCATACTGTAGGTGGTTTTCTGTATAACGCTAGTCCTAAAAATAACTAAGAGTGAATCTGAAATGTTAAAGTCACAATCTAACGTCACTATGGCAAGATCAAGGTTTGCTGAAACATAAAAAGTTAAACTACACTAGGGAGCATATTTATTATAAAGTGAGAACCACGTCCCAAATAAAGTAATTTAGATCACTTTCCCCCAAAAAATAAATTCTGGTTTTAGGTGCAACACATTTAAAAAGTGTCAAGTTGAAAACATACTGTATTTTTACATACAAAACGATTTCTTATCATAAGGAACTGAGTCCAGTTTCAGCTGCTTTATTTCCAAAAAATGCCAGACCTCTTTCCGGTGGGCGGTGGTGAGTTTCTGGGTGAGGGTGGTGACAGTGTTTTGAAGCTGCAGGACACTGGTGTCTCTCTGGGCGAGGGAGTTCCTCAGGCCCTGGAACTCCTTCGACAGACTTTTAAGCTCACTCTCTGTCTGTTCCAACTTGTTCTGAGAGAAATAAAAAATAAATAAATAAAAAAAAATGGCCAAGATGGGTAAAGTGAAACTGAGATGTAGAAAAAGCAAAACAGTGTTTCAGTACATTACAAAGTATGTTTTGAACTGCACACCTGCAGGCTCCTCCTCTCACTGTCCTCTTCTTTCCTCAGAACTGCTGCCCTCCTGGCTCTGTCCTTAATCCTGCACATACAAATTTGGTTATAGACAATCAAAACTATTCACGAGACCCACATAAAACTAAAAGAAGGACAAATGAGAAAACCATGTCAAACCTCTCCAACTCAGTCTCTTTGTCCACAGCTCTCTGTGCCAGGGTTTTGATGTCGTCCTCTAGTTCTCGGATTCGCACTTCACTTGCCTCCTTCGCATCCTTTAAAGCAGCTTTCTCCTGGGCTAGTGATGCTCTTAATTTCTTTTCCTCCTAACAGACCAGAGGCACGTTTAATTTTTATGCTATGTTAATATAATGAGGGCACACTTACAGCGGAAACCAGGGATATAGTGGCAGGCTGATTCTAATCAAATGATTGTGCCGATCATTTGCATGAGCTTCATACATCACCTTCTGCTTTTTCTCCAGCTCCTCAATCTTCTCTAGTCTCTGGTTTAGCTCTTCCTGCAGCCTGGTGATATCGCTTTCCAGCTCTTTGCGTCGTCTGTCCCAGGCCTCTCTCGCCCTCTTGTACTCCTCCTTCTCTTTCTCTCTTTGCTTATTAACCACCTCCTGCACCTGCAACAGCTCAGCACGCTCTCGCAGGCATTCCTGCAGTCGATTCTAACAGGAGAGAAATCGGAGGAAGCAAGCGGCATGATTGTGTGCTTGTCTTTGTGTGGCAGCAGTAAACAACAGTATTGATTTTTTTTCTTCCAGCAGATGTGTTTTATAAGCACTCATTAATTTAGCAAAACTGAAAACATACTCTCCTATCCAGTATCTTATCCAGTGATTTATTCTGTACATGTCACGCTCACCTGCAGCAGTTCAGCTCTGGGTACTACCAGCAGCATATCTGTGCCTGCCTCCTCGCCATGGGGGTCTTCCTCAAGGGTCACCAGATCCTCAAGTGGCTTTGGTGCACAAAAAGTGAATTTGGAGCTGCGAGACACACCTCCCCTTTAGCATCAATATACACGAACTCATACTCTTTGGAGCTGGGCTTGGGTAGGTAGGAGGCTAAAATGGTGATTTAAAAAAAGCAAAGGTTATATTACAATTTGCAGAGAAGAATAATTGTGTTTAAAAGTAGCTCTGTTTTAATTTGGACCCTGCTCTCCATTATACTCCTTTGTTGCTTAGTGGGACTTTAGGCAGCCTAAATTACCTACCTCTAAATTTTTAATAGCTAATCATTATACATGTGAGTGTTCTGGTACATATAAAATATTTGCGAACATGTTTATTTGTATTACATTGCTACATTAGATGAAGAATCCATTTCATAAATTTGTTTCACAGCAAACATTTGACTTGTGAAAGTAGGGAAAGTGTATGAAGGATGGCTGTGTTCCACTTAGGGGAGGCCCTGCTTTTCCACACTGTTTTACAGCCATGAAATAGGAAACTTAATGGAACTAAGAAAACATTACTTTGACCTACTCCTCCCCTACTGTGACAAGTCAAAATACACACATGGGTGACAAATTCAAGTAAAAAACAAACAAAACAAACTGTAAGAGTCAATGCCCTTTAATTTGTCACCAGTCTGTATTTACTGCAGACAAAAATGGCTCAGCTTTGCAAATTTGGATTAGGCCTTTTCCTAGACTACAATATTTATCAAATAAACATCTCTCTCTCTCTTTCCTAAATTTCCTGGAACCTGGCTGATGAGCTACAATTCCATAACACTGGTTTAGAAACAATGTTGCAATACAACCTCTGGCCACTGGCAGCACTGCAGTCATTCACCATAGGTGAGCGACAAAACAATGACGTTTCATATTTTACTTGGGCCCCAGTTACAACATACAGGGCTTAGAGATAAGCTAGGGTTTGTTACTGTAAACGTCCACTTATCCTTGAGTGAATTTTTGTTTTTATCATTTTAAAACAACCACACACTACCTGAAATAGGAGCGCGTCTCTGGCTAGCTAAGCTAGCCAAAGCCTTAACAGGACACTCAGGACAGGTTGGTGCTTTTTTCCCCACATAAAACTTGCAGTTTCTGCGAGTTGCGGTTCTTTGCGGCAGTATTACGTCTGTTGTATATATTCAATGTAACACTGACTAAAGCAGAAGCAGCTAAACAGCCTTGTATGTTTTACATGTCCTGTAGTGTCCATAAGCAGCCACCTCTAGCAAAGTAAACTTGTGTTTTACATGACACATAATAAAACAGCTGTACAGTCGCCATCACTGTTTATATATCAGATGAAACCACAGAAATTAATATCAAGATTTATGCTGTTAATGACGCTGTCCATGCTTTCAGTTGTCGTGGCAAAAAGTGATTTCCTGGCATTTAAACCGAGGCAAATGACTTGTTGGCCCTTAATCTGTCAAACATTTCTCTGATGAATAATATTGAGTCATTTTGAGCCAGAAAGCACATTCCTGAAGGTAGAAGCTTCGATCAGTTTTTTTAAAATATATATTTATATGACTTTTATATATCCTGTATTTATTCACGTAAAAAGTCTAATTGACATTAAAATGCCTTTTTCAGGAGAGATCTGGCCAAGAGGGTGGCATAAATCGCAACAAATATCACAACACTGCTATAAAGATATTTTAAGTGGCCAAGTGGACTGGACTGATTATAATGTGGAACACAGAGTGGGTACAATAATGCAGCGTTATAAAGCTATTTGCAAAACAGGTTGTTTCTTTATTTTATATAAGACCCTTTCATAAATCCTCTTGACTGCAGCCTATTTACCAACATAAGCAAATATATTGGACATAAAAACACATAGAAACATCAGCAATCACTTTTTGGCAGGACACCGTGTCTCACAAAGTTGAAAGTTTACTGGTATTGAGAGCAAAATAACTGCTTTTTAGTCTAATTTTGGTACTTGCATGACATTAAAACTTACTTTCAGTATCTCCAAACTCCTGATACTATTTCTCTTTTACGCACTCTTAACCAAGCATACTGGAAGTGATGATGATCCACATCCTACCTCCCACTCTGACCACAAAGCACCCAGCCATAGTCTGTGACTCCTTCCACCCTATAAAGTAAGCTGATCTAATATCATTATCTCACACAGACCATAGCTTCATGTTTGGAGTGATTTACTTTGAAACTGTTTCACAATACATTTACAGTAAAGGGCCAAGATAGAAAACAGACAGAGGGAATGACATACGGTAAAGTTTATGAGCTGTAACTCAACTTAGAGCACCAGCAAAGGTCACAGGAGAGGCAACCTTCTTTTTAAATCACTGCATTGCTGGTGATAAGGAACCATCAGTAGTTTCTTTAGTTTCCTTTCTCTGCACTGAAGAATGACATTGACAGTATGTTTAAGCTAGTGATAAATCACTTTACCAGGGGTCAATGCCACACCTGGTGCACACGTGCCCCTCACCCTCAATCAGGCTTATCAGCTGCCCTGACACACAGAACAAAGTGAACACTGTATTCTCCAGTGAGCAGCAGCAGTCAGCAGAGCAGCCTTTGGGCCATTGTCTTTGTCATCCTCATTTCTCAACCTCCTGCTTACTAAAGAAATGAATTCAAACCACGACAGAGACTGTCTCTGTTTAGAGATCAAGCCAAGTTGGATATTTGTCTTTTTCATGGGATATTTTTCCTGTTATCTATTGAAGAATTTTTTTGAAGATAGAAATAAACATTTTCTTCCACTCAGTACATGAATCGCTAGCCTTGTGTAAACAACAGAGCAATTCATTTTACAGAGGCATCAATCTCCTGCTGAAGGTTTTATGTGCTGATCTAGACACTGCACTAGTAGAGGATGCTGTGTGACTATGGGGAATAAATACTGTTAGAAAACAAGAGTGTGAATACCCTGGAATTGAACACAGCAATTGACATTTGTGCCATCTTGGTAGTCAGCTGGAGCTAGGGCCCATACAAAGGTGTGGTAGTCCTTTACAGACGTCCATCCCACCTGAGGAAGAAAATGTGTGCACAGTGTTAACTTGCAGTTGGACATGTAAATTCTTTATTTACTTGATTTGTGAGAAATTTATCAGGAAAACAATACCTTGAAGAGCCCTATCCAATCATTACTGGCCCAGGTGTGCTGTGAGCTCAGTGTGTAGTGGCAATCGACTCTGCTCTCAGGAAAGTAACTGCAGCCGACATTTCTAAACTCCACCCGCCAAGCCTTGTCCATGGCAACACAAAACAAAGCTAGGCTATTTTGCACCTAGAAGAAAGAAAGAAAGAAGAAAAAAAACAACCAAACATAATCAACCTTAAAACCAACACGCACAGTTAAATGAGATATTTGTGAAATACATGCAAGAGGTGTCCACTGCTGAACAAACAAGAGGCCCCTAGTATGTGAATTTTTTTTTTTAGTGTAAGAAGATATCCTGAGTGCACACTTAAGGAAACAGCACCACAGTGCACACTAAACCACAGTGACGGTTTGGGCTTAAAGCAACACCACGCGTTACGCGTTTGTCAGCAGGGCTATTTCAGTCATCTTCAGAATCATCTGCTATTATGCAGCGTCACGTGTAGGCATCCGGTACAAGGTGTCAGCTGTATGGACTCAGACTCTACTAGTGGTTCCTTGCCATGAATTTGTGGGATTACCTGCAGTTAACCACCTTGCTGGCCTACAAAAAGCACAATTTATTTATGTAGCATTATGTGTGTGGTGTAATAACTACAGTATAGGCAACATTTATGATACAGGTAACCTGTCATGGTTACACAAACAAACACACGTAAAGGACACGTTGACAGCGCAGTAGAGACAAGTATGACGAGATTTTCAAGGGGAGCAAAACAAAGCAAGTAGTCTGTAAACCCAGTCAGGACTTACAGTGAGCATGTGTTGTAAACGTGGATTGACTTTGATCCCTCTAACTTGACATGTATCCCCTGTAGTACAGTCAATAATTAAAGACCACAAGTTTCCTATTTTTGTAAAACATGCCAAATTTATAAAAAGAAAGGTCGGTTTCTCGTGTAAATATTGCAAAACAAAAATTCAGATAGCGTCTAAAACAATGCACCAGTGATCAAAATAGCTTTCCGGTTGACTCGTTTTACATAGCACGAGGCTTAAGGCCCAACTGTAGCACATGTCGAGAAAACTGTGTCATGCCCGTCGATGAAGGTTTAAGAAGACAAACGCACAATCACAGCCACTAGGGACAGACCTAAAGCCGTGCACGTTAATTGTCATTGTTAAGGTGATAGGAATGCAAATCAGGAAAGACAATGCAAGGCTTTGTTCACTACCAAAAGACATCTGCGCACATTATCTCGACGCGTCTCTGATGTCTTACCTTTATGGTCCTCAGCCCTCTGCAAACGGTCTAAACGAGCCCTCTCTGTGCGAGGTACCGCACTGACAGTCCGCAAGAAAACCACAAAAACCACAGCCGAGACAGTCTCGCTTTCCTCACGGAGCTCAGCTGCTTCAATAACGCCAAACAATAACAAAACCCCCCCAACGCAAAACACAAGCACGACAGCTTCTACTTCACCGCGGCATTATGGGAGCTGTTGTTCACTATGTGGCTGAAAGTACGCTGAAATACCCCTCTTTAAACTACAACCCCCAGGCTCACAGTAGATTAACGGAGATCCGCTGAATGTAACATGACGCGTGTCATCGGCCGCCGTTGTTTTTCGCATCGAACATCTGCCAAAGCATGGCTGTCAGGCTGAAGCGCCAATGGAAAGTGTATGTGTTATTTGCGACGAGGAAGGCAGCCAGTAGCGGACTTAATAATCAGAACAGATGTTTTAATTTGCTGCGATTGTTTGATCTCATAAATATTCGCTGTATTGCTCTATAAACAAATTTGCGCATTATATCCCCTGCAGCTGGTAGACTTTGCGCTATGACGGCTGTTTATTTTGATGGTAAAATATTACAGGTTTTAGAGTTTTGTCTGCTTGTTTTAGTTTAAATCAATGTCCTACAGGAGTTGTTTTTTTTCCAGTTAATGTATTGTCTGTATAACTTTACTCAGGAAAAAAAGGAACCAGAGCAGATCTTACGACGTCAGTCCATGTTCCAGATTTGATGGGGAATTCGGACTTTAGCCAAAAAGATTTTCCATTTAATCCAGTAATCTTGCTTTTTGGAAGCGCCCCAATTTGGCAGTTTATTTTAAAGATAAGCTTCACATCTCACAACGCCTTCTAACAGGAGGACAAATTGGAGAGCCTGACGAGGTTACAGTGCTGGGCAGCAGATGGCAGTATACCATTTTATAAACCAGACGTAAACATGCAAGTCTAAACACACAGTGCGGTCTTTTTAGCACATGATAATAAGCCTTTTTGTCGTTTCACTATTAGATACAAGATAAAGGGAACACACCGTTTCATTACGCTGCAAAATAAAAAAAACGAAACAAAGCTTTTGCCCTCCATCCCTTTAGCTTTGCTTTAATTAATCTTTTTGATCTTACAGATATAACAGATATGCAAAGTATATGGCTGTGCAGATAGATCTCAAGGTTACAGTAATAGTATGAGACAAGATTACAGCAATATTGTAAATTGTCTATCTGGGTTCACAATTTTAAATATAAAACACATTTAAATATTGCCTTTAATTTAACTTAAATGTGATTTTAAAGGATTTAAATATAAATTAGAAATGAAGATGGTGATTAAAGTGTTAAACAGAAGGGGAAAAATGTCTGTTGGCAGCCTGCAATTGCAGAAAAGCAAAAACCTCTTTAACAGAAATGGAAATTAAAGTTAGCATTCCCTATTAAAGGTTATTAGTCCTCTGCAACAACAACTTAAATAATGCTCAGCCTGTATTATTATAGCTATTGATGTTACCTCATTGCCCACAGCCAGCCTATTTATCTCTGCTCATTGATGAGACAGTCCAGTCACACAATACTTTACTCCTCCTCAATTAGTAAGTCCAGTTTGGCTAATTTAGTCTGTTGACGACACTATAAGGATGCTTCATGTAATTTTATGCCGACGGACAGTCAATGTTGAGACCCTATAAATTGTGTTTAAGTGGATTAATAGTGTGCTGAGCCTGTGTGAGCAAAGTGGTGATGGAAATAGTGCCTCTCTCACAGTGGGATAATTAAAAAGGTTCTGCTGTGATGACTATCTTATTCAGTAGCCACTGTTTACACATGTGTTTAGGCTGAGATGTTATTAAAATAAAAGATTTCTTCATTTGAATTTGTTGCCACTATATCAACATAATTCAATGTGGAAATGTCACTCCTGCCTTTTTTTTAAAAAAATCATGAGTTCCCCTAACCAGCATGACAAGTCAGATATACAAAAAAATATAAATATAAGGCTTTTTATGAATTAATTCTATACACTTATTCCTACTAGCTTTGTGCCACAATATTTTTTATTTTATTTTATTTTATTTTATTTTATTTTATTTTATTTTATTTTATGTGACAGTGATTTGTCAAATTTCACATAGCCTTGACCATGAAGCATCATTGTTGTGTAAAGTTAGAAGATGGCTGTGTGGTAGGAATGTGAAGGTTTCACCATAATAGAGACTAGACTTAAAGCGGATTGTCCATGAAACTGCTTGATCTTGACCTGGCTGTCTGCTGTTATGGCTCTTCTGCCTATCATAACGTCCCACCTCCACTCTGCAAACTTGCGCACACATGCACGTGTGAATTTATAGCTCTTTTTTTTTTTTTTGGGAGGAGATAGATGGACTAACATTCATACTTTGAGGCATAAGGTAGGGAAAAAACATACTCTCAAGTGTTCTGGCACAAAACTTTCAACATGTTGTTTATTTATCTGTTGTGGAACTACTCCACACAAATTTAATCCCTGTCATCTGCTGATTTCTAGCAGCTTGGCTTGGAATTTCTCTCAATGCTAGAAAATGGTATAGCCCCTGAGTGCTACTGCAGTTTTATTACCTAAGGTGGTTTGTCTGAATATAGCTTACCACATGTCTCATTCAAAGGGAATGGCAGGTATGTGTCACTAGTCATAAATTGCAACTAGCCTTCAGCAGTAATCAGTTGCCAAGGAAACCTCAAATGGGATTATGACCTTCTGTTGTGCATAGCCAAGCAAACTGTTAGAGTTGTGAAGATCCAAGAGACAAACATTAAAGATTTATGTCAGTAAACAATTTATTTTCTCATCATACTAAGTTAATGGGTGGCGTGTCTTGCATGGGAATAAAACTCGGGCTAGGTATTATTTAAAACAATATGGGCAGGTTTGAGTTTCAATAATGCCAGGTACTGTGCTTTGTAGTGATGTTGGCCTATGTGAAGATATAGTCAAAGAAAGGTATTAAGGGTAGAAAACAAAGAAAGAAGAGCAGAAGCAGTGCCTAGAAGGAGTGTAGAGTGTTGGGAGGGTGGAGATAGAGAAATGGGGGACGGTGGTATTTAGTATGCACGGCCAAGCTGCCCCATCTGCTTAGCGCAGCAGTCCCTGTCGTATAACTGTCTGCAGGCCGTGGGCCACATAAAGAATGTCTCAGATTTGATGTAATTCCGCAAAATTAATGACAGCTTTACTCGGTATGGGCCGTGAGGGAATGATTAGTGTTTGATCGTCCATCTGATCAGTTCCCTTGGCTGGCTGCAGAGAGATGCTCCACTATATGCCGGTATGTTGCCCATGGCAAACACACATGCACACACAGATACACCTATCCCAGAGTAATTCCTGGGGCCCCATGCTCTAGTTTATGTTTGGGTTCTGGTTCTTGTTTCCCCTCAACAAAAACATCCAATATCTTGTTAAATTCTCTGTGCTGTGACACTTCACATCAATGTGAAAACCTACTGATGGGCTGGGTGCAGGTCCCAGTGGTAATGTGATTGTGTACAGGGTGCTTTTATATTAGGCCGTGCAGTATTTCAAAGAAAAGTGGGCCAACCAGCATCCAATTTAGAAAACTCAGAGGTCACACTATGACCTTTTACAAGATATGCTTTACTGCAGCTGTGATTGGAATTGGGTATTAGTTTTTAAAAGAGATGGGGAGTGGATTGGGAATTTGAGAGGAAAAAAATTGATCCATTGGATGGATTGCTGGAGTTGGACAAGTGGAATACCTCTCTTCGTTTTAATTCAGCCCCACCTCAACGAGCCCAACCCCCATCTCTTTCCTCCTCTTGGGCTGCTGCGTTTACAAGCAAAGGGGGCATTCTGTTTTACAAGTGAGCCTGGTGCGTCTCGGTGTGCTAGCAACATTAAAATTGAACTCGTCTTATCTGTGCAAACCGGGAGGCTTTACATCAGAGGCTGTCGTGCTACTGCCATGTGGCCCCACTGTGCTTTTATGTAATGTGGTGCAGTCAAAAACCCAGTGGACAATTAAAGTGAGCTGATAGATAAAAAAGTGATTGAAGACCAGAATCTTAGTTTGTGGAATGCACTGTGAGTTGGGGGAGGGACACTTCAGTGGTTTATTATTGTTAACAAGGCAGAGTCCAACACATGACATGCATTTCTTGGCCAAATCAAGACATAACATTTCATGTAGACACGCTGATCTGGAGAGAGATGCAGTTTTTAAGAGTTGTACCTATTTTTTGCTGAGTTGCATATGGCAAAGCTAATTTCCCATCTGACCATTAGCACTCTGGTCAAGTCCAAAGCATGGGAAACCTAATTCAGCAAAGGCTTGGGGAGGGTTGTTTCTGCCAACACAGATTGTTGGACAGATTGGCAGTCCTTCACTGTGTGTTGATGCAGTACTTTCCCCTTAAATTGTGCAATTATAACAAATTACTTGCAAAAACATCATTAAAGTAAACAAAAACTTGTTCCAGTTCAGTTGCAGCTCAGTTCATTATCCTTTTTTGTTTTTTCTTCAGTCAGTATTTTTGAGTTTTTGTACTCCCGTCCACAACACTCTTTCCAAATTATTTGAACGTGTTTCCGCCCGCTTGGGTTCCCCCCTTCCCAGTCGGCATCCTCTGATCTCTTTTCATTTTGTTCTTTTTCTTGGCCCACTCCTCCTCCCCCACTGCTTTCTTTTTCTCCTCTTCATTTTATATTTTTGGCTGAGCTGAGGACCTTTCCTGGTGCAGTGACCTTTCTGGTTTTAAATTAAGCCCCACTGCGGCACGTCTCTCTTCATAGATCGCCAGTTACGAGCCTTCAGAGAACCGCAAAAAAATAACGATTCTGATGAAATGGCCCCTTTAAAAAGCTCTTCCAAATTCCTTTTACATTTTTCTTTCCTCTTCCCCCTTTCTGGTTGCATTAATATTCACACTAATGAGGAACATCCTAAAGAGCAGACCATGGAAAATGTGAGATGAGACATATGCACATACCTCCCCACATGCACGTCATACACATACTGTTGCTCATTGCTAATGGGCTCTAATCAAATGCCACGTATGTTTGAAGTGATTTATGAAATCTGGGCATCCAGTGCTTGCAATGTGATTGCTTAATCAGAAAGAGACCATTTTTCAATGAATAACCCAGTTTGTGGCCTTTTAGAGGAGACCAATGCTTTGCATTATGTGATTAATAGGCCTCTATTAAATTGTTTTTAAATGATAAAGAGTTCTTACTGCACTGAGGTCATAGTTTTTCTACCTGGTAGTCTTGTATTTGTCTTAATATTTCAAATAAGTGCATAATTTATAGTATGATGTCAACAGGCTTGTGCCATGTTAGGAAATAAAGTCATCATAAACCACAATGCAATACAGTCACACAGGACCTCCCAGGTGCTGAGTAAGAGCGTAATGACTTGTTCAGGAACACCATCCCCTGCAAATGAGGAACCAGAATAATTTAGGTGCAGAAATTGCTTGAATTTAATTTAAACATGAACACTGTCCATGTTACAAAGCCACAGTCAAACCGTACCTGTTCACTGAAACCCCATAAAACTCAAGACAGAGACAACAACAGCAATTAGAGGGAATAATTAGAGCATTTAATCTCTCCAGGGAGGACTGAAGACTGTTTTGAGCCACATGAAAAAATGGTTTCAGTGGCTTTTGTCAAAGATCTGGGTCTTGCACGTACACTCAGAATTTAGGTGAGAAACTGAACAGTTTTAACGTTCATTTATCTGTGTGTATGCAACTAACCTTTGTGTAAATAATCTGATTGAGACTGAGATTTTTTTAGTAAGTATAAAATGCATATAGCAGAGATATGGGCAATAAACAACAACAGCAGTTTCAGGTTTCTTTTTTTAGAGTTTCAAAATAATGAATAGTTTAAAATGAGAGAATGAGGTGTTTTAAATCAGATCTTAAATAAAGATCTTGATAAACAGGAAGTGCGTGTATGTATTATTGTTTTCATTTTTGATATTGAGGGCCAGCGTGCTGCTCTTAGTGTACGGTTATTAATTAACTGCTCATAAAAATTAAAGGAACTCTTAAATTGCACATCTGATCTTGATGAATGAAATATTCAAGTTGAAAATCTTTACTGACATGTAATTTGTTGTGAACAAAATGATGTAACAGCGATCAGTTGAAGCCAAAGTCATCAAGACTTTGAAGGCTGGACTCAAAATCACACCCCAAAAAAGTAAAATCAAGGGTTCCCTTAATTTTTAAAAATTTCTTCTTTGGAGCACTATACATGTACCTCCTGTAACAAAGCACAGTGGTATTTGCAACATTGAATATCTTTTGATTCTGGAAGAGGTTAGAGCCATACTGGAATTATAGCATGGGAAGATGATGGTATTTAAACTGTACTTTTTGCCAGTTATATATTTCACGTCATAAAATTTCCACTTACACTCAGAGCAGAGCAACCTGTGACTTGATGTGGAAATATGCAGAAATCAACAAGATTGGTCTTCTCCACTCAGGGTGAGCTGTGAATATTAATCTCCAGTCTATATGGGCTGCATCCAACAACATGCAGAGATTATTTCTGGGGCCTATCTCCTAAGGTGCTTCTTGTAGCCTTGGTAACCCTAATGAATTATGGGCCAGCCCAGTTAAAACATGTGTGGTATTACTCCATTCCAGGGTATGCCCTCTTGGGTGTCTATGAATCACTGATCTCATCAAACTGGTTCACTCTCTCGCTCTCTCTTCCTCTTTCTCTCTGTCCTTCCCTCCATATCACTTTCTGTGCTTCCCTCCCCCATTGCTTGCCACCATCCAGTCCCCTGAGGCGTCTGTCTGGGATCTGCCAGGCTCATCAGTGAGGAGAGGAGAAGGCTAACTGGGAGCCCTCGCTGGCTGTAAATCCAGGGAGGGTGGAGAACCTGCAGCGGCCACACGTCCTCTGTAGCCCAGTAAGTCCAGCCCCCCCAGTACACTTAAGCCCTTTTACGTGTTTCTGCATGTGCAAATAAGTGCACACAAGTACCCAAGAGGGGTTTGTTCTCCCTAGTGTTCAAAGTAACCTAACTTTATTCCATTGCAATTAGTTAATCCTGTTGTAACCTGAGACTAGTAATGAGATTTTACACTATATTTGAACTTTTTATTTTTTCACATATGGAGCTAGCACGTTGCCACTGCATTAGCTTTTTGTATAAAGATACAGAAGATTAACATGTTTTAGAGTGTCTGCATTTGGTAGATTAGTGGGTGTGTTTTACTGTTAATCTTTTGCAGTACTGTCAATTTTGCCTTCTGTTAAAACAATAAATGAAATGATTATAGGCCTATATCTGTGAGCAAATCGTCTCTGTATGAATACACATATCGTTTGACTCAAGAAGAGTGTCTATTTGTGCTCAAGTGTATATTATTTCCTTGAAGGAGGATGACAGCAAAATTTTGCTGCTAATGAGGTGATGAGAGTTCTAGTTGTGTCTAAGAAGTGAGACATATTATTTAATCCATTGTGCTATGCAGAGGTAATTTCAGTCTCAGAGTAGCCATAAAGTGCTGGAAGCCTAGCACAGATCTTGACTGCAATGCAGTGAGTGGGGCCCTTCTCTCTCATACATACATTTAGCTGGGTGTGATACCATTCCATACACATAGACACACACCCTCCCTCTCCTTATCTGAGAAATAAGCATTTTTACAGAGTTTGAGCTGTAAAAGGAGAGGAGCAGATAGCCCATAAATCTAGCCATAAAAACGTTAAGTTGTCAGAGGTGCCATCAGCTATCAATCGTGTGCGGCAAGCTGATGAAGGGGAAATAGGTGATAAAAAACAGCATTTTAGGGAAATTATGTCCAGTCTTCCATTTGCGAAGTGCTGCAGTCGCATCACTGCAGAATCTTAATCACTGGCTGGTGTGGTCAGGGACTGTTCCTTGCTGTGACAGTGAGGAGGAGCACACCCTAGTGGGGGGGTGGAATATGGAGGAGGTAAGAAGAGCCGTAGCAAGGGGGACAGGGGGTGGGTGGGTGTGGGGGTAGCGTTGTAGAAAATTATACAACTACCATAAATCACTTCTACACTACCGTTTTTTTCTCTCCCTCAATTTCTTGCTTCCCCCATCCGCTCACTCGTGCTCTGCCTCTTTCTCTGTTTCTTTCTCTACTTCAAGGCTGTGCATCTTCCTCTCCTCATTTGCACTCCCACCCTGACGGTCCCCCTGGCTTTCTGCGCTTTATTCTTCTTTCAGTCCCTGGTGATGTTCTTTTTTTGAACCACTGTTGGTTACCCTCACTGCCCCATTCTCAGTCTATCTCAGCTTCATTTACACTGTGGTTTGTTTACATGCTTTCTTTATTGATCTGCTTTTTGTTGCCTAGCAGGGATTTATCTCCTGTCTATGGGACTGTATTAGTAAACCCTGAAATTGACCTGTCTTTCCGAGATGGTACTGATATAGTCTGTTCTTGAAATAAAAGAAAATGCCATCTTGTCTGCAGCTTATTTCACATTTTATCAGACAGCACTGTGAGAGGATTTCTGGTTGCTTCTTTATTGGGGAATTTTTCCAAATAGAAAAACAATCAATGATGCTTTTATATCCTGAAGCACTCTTCTACAAGCCAAGTCTTTATTGAAATGGTAGCCATCTGAAAGCAAATTACGCAATATCCTATAGCTTCTTTATGTTAACTATATATAATACAGTATATGTCTTCTTCACACCAGTGTGTGAGAATGTGTGCCTGTAGTAGAATTATAATATAAAGGCATCAATGTCTATTGAATTGATAAATGCCTTCATTGTCTGATCTGTGACTCCCCCTGTAATCTAAGGTCATTTGTTAATTAATTTGAATAGCCCTACAGGCTCTGGTTCTGCTCCAGTGGTCTTGGATGAGTGATGTCATTCTGCACTGAGCTGACTTCAAGCACTGTGAAATGAATGCAGTGAAGCATGTTCATCTGCAGTGGCCCCTTCAGTATGTCCTGCCCAGTGAACATTCATCAAGGGAAGGTGTTGCTGTGCACAAACTGCTGCCTAAGAAGTGATAGTTGTTGTGCTATATTTCTCATTCAATTAAGTAGGAGAATCAACTACTGTACAGACTCTGCATATTATACATAAAGAGCTTATTTATTTATTTATTTTAGTCCTGATGAGTTTATTAAGTTTTAAACAATTTCATACGCGACTTCTTCACCAAAGTCGCTGATCATCCACGGAGTGGATCTTTGTGGTTCTGGTGGTTTATGTTCAGACATTAAAGATGCTCACTGATGGTGATCACAGTTCGCCCACGTTTGTGTCAGGTGCTGTGCTGCCACCTTTAGTTAGGCTGAGGTACTGTAATGCAGTACCCATTTCCACAGCATCTCTTTAGATGGGCTACTCTGCAGTTTAGTCACACAGCATCTGTTTGTGACAGAGGGTAGTTTAACAACACATCTAACCTTACTGCATTACAGCTAGCGTACCAGTGAACATGCAGACTTTATGTAAACGGGGCTGTCACTAAGAAATACTGTCCTATGCTATGTTTAGGCTTTTCCGCCTTGTGAATGTGGTTTGAAAATAACTAACTTTGTGTGCAGTGCTGTTTTCCATCATGTGTGTCTCAGGCTTTGCCTCATATCAGCTGGGCATGTCATTGG
Source organism: Pterophyllum scalare (assembly GCA_024447675.2). Taxonomy (NCBI): domain Eukaryota; kingdom Metazoa; phylum Chordata; class Actinopteri; order Cichliformes; family Cichlidae; genus Pterophyllum; species Pterophyllum scalare. The sequence goes on along the minus strand of JAMQGT020007411.1, from coordinate 39,889 downwards.
CATTTCTTTTTTTTCACATAAATTTATACATACATATATCTCATGGAGTTTCTGCTAAAGCTGTGAGCCTGCCTTTTTCCCATGTACAGTTAAAACACCTGATCCCCAGCACAGACTGGAACCGTTCTCTATTTATATGTAGCCAAAAACTGGTCAGCAGTTATAGGTTTTGACATTTAGACATTTCCAGAAATCTCAGTTTGAACAGGAAAGACTCTGATCTCAGCAGGACGGCAGTAGATTACTTTCATGTTTTAATACACAAGGCCAGAGACTAGGAATGCATTATTTGTTTGATTCACATTTATCTAGGCTGTGAGTCTTAATCTAAAGCTTGTGAAATGTAAGCTGGCAAGATCTGGCCATTGCTTAAGATTTTCCATTTTTGCGGAGCTCTGAATTCCATTATGCATCATATGGTTTTATTCAAAATTTCATTCTTTTGACTGGTATGTTAGAAGACTATCTGGAGGTTTCAGGCAACATACTTCTTTCTATCACTCCAGAATCCTTAGATATTTTGTACTGACATGACCTCCAAACAATGCTGATGGCCTGAACACAGGGGTGGACACAGTACCGTTTTGTGGAATACTCTGTTTTAGGGAGTGGTTTTTCTTCTTGCTGACATGTTACTGCAGTGACAGATGTATCTGCCAGGGGGCAGGCAAGCACACACATCAAAGCAGCAGAGAGCCATACAGTATGCAGCCCTGCCTTTGCAGATCCCCATTCCCTCTTTTGTGGCAATATTGCTGTTTCTGTTTCTATGTCTGAAGGTATTTTAATAAAGATGCAAATTAAGCACATTGTGTGGGTTTATTAATTCTTCATGTTACTGCTATTATATGTATTTGACTTATTTGAATTGTGGATATAGTTTTGTGAAGCCCTGTTTAATTATAGGCACTCAGTGATTTTTACCTATTCATGTTCTCTTCATTAGAATTAATTATATCAGTCATTTTTCATTTGAAGGTCAGAGTAGACAGTGTTGCGATGCACTGATGTAGCGGTGATATCACATATGCACTACAACAAATTTATGTTAAAACATTCAACAAGTTTAAACAGCATACATAGCAAGAACATTTATTCATTCTCATAAGTAAGCTTGTCAGCTACAGTTCAATGAATTTAAGTCGCAGAGCTGTAATTTTGTTCCAATAAAACTGTTGAAAGAATTTTATTCATTTCACTGCCACTCATTTTCCTACTCAGCCATTTATGAGCAATAAGAATAGATATATTAATGTTACTGCATTTCTTAATAATGGTTTTGCACTAAACCTCTTCCTGAGCATTCAGTGTTTTCCCCCCTATATTTTTAATTAAAAAAAGTTAAATCAAGTAATCATTCCAGACCACTTACAATTAAGTTTGGAAGTGACTTTAATTGTTTTATTTATTTATATTCATTGTAATGTCTCTCTGTGTGTTTATTATAGAACATAATCAACTTAAATATTGCTGGTTTTTTTCCATTCCAAATGAATTTGTCTCCTCATCAGAATTTCTGCTGTCGGTGTTATGAAAGATCAGGAAGAGTCTGCTGTGGATTTTTGCAGAAAAATATGTTGATTTGCTGAAGTGTGGTTGCATAGTATGTATAGTAGTCTATTTAGGCTTATTTATTTCTGTGCTATAAAAGGTGATTACATCCTAGGTCTAAAGTTTTTTAAGCCCAATGTCACTGCTGTTTCCTTGGGCCTCCAATGGCAGAAAAGCCATAAACCTTTTTTTTTTCTTCTTCCTTTTTCCTTTTTGAGTAGCCGTGTTAAAAAAGAACACCTGTAACTCGACACACAGACCTCTCTACTGAAATGCCAGGGGCATGACTCATGAGAATGGGGACACACAGCTAAATAGATAGTTTGTGTACAAGCTTGTCTTCCAGGTCGAGCATTCCGCTGGTTTCAAACAAAACATGCATTTGGACAACATCTGAACAGAGGCCATTTTGGTTTGGCTTTATGTTTGCACAGTCCTGGGATTGTGCAGTTGCTAGTGGGGGGATGGGTGAGCTGCTGCCACTACCATGAAGACTTCTGTTAATGTTTTAGTCATTCTGGAGCCGCTTGGCTGGGAGACAGATTCAGTCAAAAAGCATTTGAGTACCCTCAGGTCCTCGGAGTGATTTACTACGTATTTGGACATCTGCAAAGAGCTCTTGCACCTTGAAATTCTCTCTCTCTCCCTCTCTCTCCCTCTCTTTCTTTCTCTCTGTCCCTGTCTGTCTATCTCTCATTGCAGTAGTAAACCCATAGGAATGATCTGTCATGCTGAGTCACCTTGAAGATATCTAAGGTACAATCACTTCCTGTCATCTTCTCCTTCATCCCTTCTCCAATCCGCCCTCCCTTCAACTCTCTATCTTACCTCATCTTTCTATCACCTTCAAACCTTCTGCTCAAGTCTCAGCCACATCCCGCTTATCTTGACAATGAGACTTAATGTGCATTGCTCCTTCTGCTCTGTCTCTTATCCCACCTCTTGCTCACCAGCTGGGCACATCAATCCATGTAACGGGTGCTTGTCAGTCAGTTCCTTACTGGGAAGCAGCCCCCCAAAACAAACAAACAAACAAACAAACAAACAAACAAAAAAAACCCAAGGAAGTACAAAGTTTTAAACAGCGCAAGCCTACGAGTGGAAAAGAAATTGTGTCAGTTATACCAACACGTCTTAATTTGGTATTCATCCTCACTAAAAAGTGCAAGTAACTGATAAACAGTTATTAGTAAGTTATGTAACCTTGACAAGTTGTATTTACTGCTTTGTTGGCTATGGCAGCCACCCTGAGTTGAGTGAAGAGGAGAGCTGTCAGTGGTCATCAATAACATGTCTGTGTGGTGTGGGTGGTGCAGGCTGTGTGGCATGTGTTTTAGAAGCGATTGCCAGAGGCCCTCTGTCTATGCAGTTCAGAAAATGTGGTGTCATTAGCATTTGGGTCTTCATAACTGGCCGAAGAGGCTCAAATATATCTGGTATGCAGTGTTTAGGAGGCATGCAGACAGGATAATTGGTGGGCAGAATCGGTCCGCAGCTCCAGACTTTCAAGTGCTCATTGCCTTTGAGTGTTTTACACCCCAAGTGGCTCAATAGCCTAGGGGAAACAAGGTCTGCATTGATTTATTGCTGACCCTTAGGTCTTTTGTTTCTTAGAGCCAAGGACAACTTAATAATCAACCAAAGTCTCAAAATTAAATTGCTATAATGAATATCATTTGACTGGTTATGTGATAGAATCAGAATGCTGTAGGAGTATACATTTAAAATAGACCTGGTATGCTGTGCCTTTACCACTTACTGCTGCATTCTCTGACATGTTTGACTGGATTTCATAACCACTGCACTCTGTCTCACCACCCTGTCAGTGCTAGTGATTAAACACAAGAACAAAGTGTTCTTTGTGAGGTAGTTTTCAGGGTTTATTTTAAATAGTATATTTAATCGATGTGATCTATTGATTACTGCAGAATAAAATGCTGAATAGTATACCATAATTGTAGGTCCATTATTGTTTAATCTTTTACTTGGCTTGATATTTTTTGTGTAGAGTGCATACATGAGACATAGCAAGTAAAACTAAACCTAAACTAGAAAAAAAGAATTCACTTAGACTTGCATTACTGTTTATTTGCGTTGACCAAGACATATTTACTGTCAAATGTTATGCCTTGCTATGAATATATTTATTGTTATAGTATACACTAGTAAAGATGGATCAACGATTGACACCATAATGGAGAAGACGACAAAAATAAAAGTGTCAAAAACACTTTTATTTTACTTTAGTGAAATACTAAAAACTTTAGGTACATCTGATGGTGCATTTCAGTATACAAGTCATTATATTCCAAATAGATTACAACAAATCACAGATTCTCAGACATTTGTGTTAGTACGAGCTTAAATAGGTCTATGCGTGAGTATATTGTCACTACCTCTGCCAATCTAAACTAGGAAACTTTTGCCTTGTCTCAGGATTTCACTCAAATTAGAGCTGGAATATCTGCTCATTTGAACAAACCCCTGCCTAGCCCTCTAAGGTATGGCTTCAAGTATGCTAAACTCCAGCCAGCAGCCATTACTTGCCAGCACTATAAATGCCCAGATGTCAGTACCTAAGCAAAGCCTGACATGAGGAAAAATGATTAAAAAAAGCAGAATCTCCAACATACACATACACACACACACACACAAAAAAAAACTGTAAAAGCTACTGAGAGATAAATATTAGCTTGACGTTTTGTATTAATTTAATCCAACAAAAGAGACAGAATCGCCAAGACATTTTCAGACAGTAGCTCTAAATTATGTATATGTTCATGGGAAATTAATGACTAATTTCAAATGTACTTACAGATTAGGTGGGAACTTGACAGTGGCAGTTTGCAATATTTATACATTGATATGTAACCCATGTAGTCTCTAGCAAGAAAACGAATAGTGACATAGGCGTTTTGGCTATTTAATTAGAGGCCACCTAATCGCTTCCATGTTGCTCTGCAGTGGTTAGTAGTCATGATAGACTGCGCTTGAAGGCAGTACTGAACGAGAGTGAAATCAGCATATATAACTGGAAACATATGAAGACTAATTATGCACTATCTATATTTACTGTCATGAAATTGGAGATGTAGATGTTTAACTGAAAGACAGGAAACATTTTTGAATAATATACATGGAAAAATAGTTGAAGATCCTGGCAGGAAAAGTTTTGGTGGAGACATGTTGTGCAGAGGCATATTTCCTCCATTTGGTCAGGAGGCAAAGACATACTACATCCTTTTCTGTTTTGGAGTTTGAACTCCACCCACATGACCAAATAAGTCAAAAAAGAAAAACATGCCATGCTTCACCTTTCTTTACTACAAAGCCGAGGGTTTTGTGGTCTGGTTAAAAATAATACTTTTGTCCTTTTGCAAGAATTTTATGACAATGATATATGCATATACTTCTGCAATTATTCACAGGGACACATTAAGGCACCAGACACGGGTGTGTGCTCATGCACACATGGAAAACTCACTGAAGTCAAGGAAAAACTTGAAGAGAATTAAAGACCTTGTCAAATGTCCGTTAGTGGTTGCTCTTTAAAGGTACAGCAGTGGCAGTGGAGAGCGATGCACCGCAGAAAGGGATTTTGATTCACAGCTTCTACAGTTTTTGATGACTTCAAGGATCTGTGCCAAATCCTCTCATAAATAAACAGACAACCTCCCACCAAAAGTTAAAACAAGGGATTCGAGTAAAATACATTTCTAAATTTATAGCCTGAGTTCTTTATACAAAAACTGACAGTAAGTGACTGTTAAACAAGATTAAAAAAAACACTTTACTGACTCTTAAAGGTCTAGTAAAAAAAAAAAATAGAGCTTTAGTTTTAAGTTACGATGTGATGAAGAAACTGTGAAAAGCTATGGCTCATGAAATATCTATAAATACTCATAATGTTGACAAAAATGAAATAAATTTTGCTGCACATAATTTTAAATGGGGACACAAACTACAACACAAATTCCATATTATCAGTTAAATGATAATGCTTCTAAGAGACTTTTCCAGGTGCAAGCCTATAACTCAGTTGCCTAATTACTGCAGGAATACTAAAGATATGCTTAGTTTCTTAGTATACGTTTTGCTATGGAGTGCCTTAGTGGAAAGTATCTGCTTGACGATGCAGAATATAAATATTAAGATCTGCGCTTGTATCACACAAATGTGTGGTTTTGAATGACATTTTTCTCATTCAGACTTGACTTAAATATTTGATTCACATGTGTACTTAATATAGTTATAAAACTGTTTCCGATTTGCTTATTTATGCATGTGTGTGTGTGTGTGTGTGTGTGTGTGTGTGTGTGTGTGTGTGTGTGTGTGTGTCAAACATGACACCTTGATCTGGAGAACAAATTGAAGACATTTTGGATGTTAAGTGATTTAAAAACAATGATTAAAAATGTTTTTCATAGCCTTGACAACACTAAGTAAAACTGTCTTTTATGCATTCTGTGTGGAAACTGCAAAAGAAGCCAGTGTGCATTAGCTTGTTAGACATAAAATATGCAGTTAAATCATTTCACGTATCTGTACCTATTTATCTCCGTCTGTATCTCTGTATGTCTGTTTATCTGTACTGTAAACCAATAAAAACCATAGAAATCGGTCTCGTTGATTTATGTTTCACTGCAGCTGGCTTTAGCTCTCTTATGTGCATTTATAGCCTTCTTGCTTTGTGTGTGTGTGTGTGTGTATTGGCTGGTGTGTGGTTTCTATATCCTGGCTTTGTTGGGAAACATGTCACATCTTCATTGGCTTCTGTGTAATTTAGCTGTGCTTGGATGGATAGATCCTTTTGATAGAATGGCATATGTGGGCCTTACCGTTATGGCCTGTTGGTGCAGTTGTGTTTGTAAGGATCCCGTAGAAAGACAGGATGTGAAGAACAGGTTACGAATGTCTGTTTCTGCCTACTCTACAGGCAGCTTAGGAATATTTGATCTGAACTTGGACTGCAGTGTTCTGATATTTATTATTGTGGTCGACTGACTCGACAAAAGTGTGCATACTCTTTGGAAAGATTTGATCTGAACTAGGACTGCAACAAATTATGTTTCATTATGTTCAGTTGTGGTTAAGGGAGATGTGATTGTGATTCCTCTAATAAGTGAGTTGGTAAACATTATGTTAGAAAATTGTAAGAAATGTAAATTCAAATTTCCCAAACCCTCCAATGTCTTGGTTTGTTAGGTTAACAGTCCAGAACACACACATACTGAGTTTACAGTCAAGTTATCAGTTTTCAGCAGCTGTTGGGTAGCCAAATTGAGAGTGGGCTCAACTGTTCCATTAATTATTAATTTAATTAATTATTCTGTATAACTTTATCTTGATTACCTCACAGCAAGCGGTCAGTAGTTTGGAGGAATTTCAACTTCTGTTTGTTTACAGTAATTTGTGAGTCAGTTGTCATTTATTTGCAAGCAGTGGTAAAGTGAAGTGATGAAATTCAGACCCGTTTTATAAAAGATGAACATACCCACAATGATGTCATTAATTGCTTGGTTCATTACCATTTTGAAGCTTTGAGTATGACATTTTGTCTGGTTGTGCAATATACCCATACGCTGTCTGGCACACGTATAGCTACCAGTGAGTGCATAAACAAACAATTAATATAGATAAAATAAAACAACAGTTTCAATTAAAAAAAAACAAAAAACAAAACTAACCCCAGCTTTCTTGGATAGTCTTTTAGTTCAGTTAAGCATAGGAAGAGCCATGTTATTCATTATATAACAGCATAAAAAATGTTCCAAAAGACACTAACACCTCCAACAGTCCAGTTTAGTTAGTGGAATTAGCTGCTGTGAGACCAAGTCATCAGCTAGCAGCTTTAGGCTCCTGTGTTAACACCCACCCACTTTAAGTTTTAATACAATTTAAATGGGTGAGTTTTATAAAAACAAATGCATCCCATTACATTTGCAATGAAGGGGAAAATTTGTTACAAAGACCAAACCTGTTTTTTGGGCCAGGCGTTAATAATTATTTTTATTTATTTATTTTTTATTATTCTAAAGCAGGACATTTTAAAAATGGGACTCTATGGAAATTTGCCAGCATCACATAAACATTTGACCATCTGCAGTTATAGACACTTCCACACTGGCTTTATTTTTTAGGTAACTGCTTGGGTGACTGTGCCATTGCCAGTGCTGTCTATGCTATCTTCTCCCTCTGTATCTTATGTGAGATTTAACACTTTTTTGAGAAGCTTTTATTGCACTTATGTACATACTGCACTGAAGAAAAAAAAATTCATCTCTAAATGTGACATAACTGGAGTTGAAAGTTAACCTGGGAGAGACTTATCAGACACTGCTGTTATAACAATAGTAAGACTGTACATGGTACTGATCATAAAAGTCTGTATGCAGATCATTCCCTTATAACTTGCTGTTCACTGGGAGTACCATATGATGAAACCATGATGAGATGAAAGGAAGAGGGCCAAGTATGTTGAGCTTGAGAAGAATATCAAAGCAACATCTGGCAGGAAATGTGACTTGTGGTGGGATGCAGTGTGTTAAGTTCATCCATCTGCAATACCTTTAACATGTTGAACTTAAGGTTGGGTCAGTAGTCAAGGGCCTATCAAGGCCATCAACTGAGGCAGTAGAAGGAGTTAGGAATAGACTGCTGTGCACAGTGTCACCTTGACACAGTGAGGGGTTTGAATCCTGGTTGTCTCACCTGGCTGAAAGACGCAGAAGACTCCATGAGCACAGAAAAGTGTCCAGGTGTATCAATATGATATATGCTAAAAGAAATGAAAAATATTAAGTTAATTGCCACAAAACAAGTACAGAAGCATGACATGGTTTACATAATACAATGAATAGTCTGAGTTTTTGTTTATTTATAGTCTTTATTGTCTTGATTATAGTTAGAAGATTAGCCCCCCCCGTATATTTTCATTTGTATCCTGTAAATATAGCCAAAAGTCACAAGTTTGTTGGAAAGGCTGCAGTTTGCATCTCATTTGGGAACTTTGTTTTTGTTTGTTTTCAGTTGCTGACTGGTTTAATTTTAACTGGTATTGTGCTTGTTAGATAGTTTCAGCACCAAAAACTACTTTGTTACAAGTATGTCCATCACATAGATGTATAAACATAGACACGGCATCTGGGCCTGTGAAGTGCATGTGTGGTCCATCTAAATGATGTAACCACATTAGTGTTTAAAAGTTGCAATTTTAAATGTCACTTAATTAGTGTTCCTTTATATCCTGCATGAGTATTGAGTTGCTGATTGTTTACTTTGCATAAGTAGCCCTGTTAAAGTGATAATGTGGAGGAGCGGAACCTTTGTGCACCTCTCAGTCCCGGCTGCATAAACTGGTGCAACTTCCTGCTCACGTTTATACACAGTCTGGAGAGAGACATGAGTGTTGGTGTGCTTCTTACTCTCCCACTCTACAATTGCTTTACAGACACTCTTTTTGTTACCGGAGTCCCTGTGTCAGCTGGGACCTGCAACACATGCTACCGCCATTTGACTCTCAGGGTCTGAATTTGTGTACTGACCCATTGCTGTGTGTATTTGGTAATGTAATGTATCCATCCATCCATCCATCCATCCATCCATCACACACGCACACAGGCACGCACGCATGCATGCACAGGTTTTTTACTCAGGTGAAGTAAATAACTGGAGACACAGGAAGCAAAACTAAAAGGAACGCATATAGAACACAAAAGTAAAACAGGAAGTAAGATAAACGAGGAAGATGCAGACACATGAAAAGGAACTTGACACAAGAGGATGGAACACTGGGATAGGAACTAAACTCTAAGACATATTAGAACTAGGAGGAAACTAAACACACTAAAGAATAAATGAAGTAAATATACACATAAAAAAACCAAATATGGATCACAAAGAATAATCATAAACAAAACAAAGTCCCAAACTCAAAATGCTGGGTTACAGACTCAGGACTATGACATACCTATGCTAATGCATTTTCAGCAAACATCACACTTGTGTTCAAATGACACGTTGTTTAACCTAATGCAAAAGGATGCAATGCAATGCAATGCAAAGACTAACTGATTGTTGCAAAACTCCTTTTCTTTTCATGTTACCACAACAAAAAACATGGGTAGTTAAATGTCTGAGGCATCAGCCTTTGTCAGTTCTTCAAAGGTTTAAACTGGCCAAGAAAAGAACTCTTGAAGGTCATTAGAATATTCTAATTGTAAGAAATAAAAGGTATTCCATGCCAAAAATACTATAATTTCATGCAACGGTATGTGCTGTTTCCTTTTCACATTATCACAAACAAAGCCAGTGGGTGTGGAACTGGTTTCCTCCTACAACAGGACAGTGAGCCAAAGCACAGCTTCAAACTACGCAATAGCTCCTTCAAGAAGAAACATTCAGCAGGTACTCTGTCTGTAATGGAGTGAGCAGTAGATCTCAAACCTATTGATCTGCTGTTCAAAACAACTTGGTATTAAAGAAGTTACTATCAAAATAATCACACTTATGGGAGTTGCTTCAGGAAGCACAGGTTCTGAAAGGCTGCCTCAAATGAAAAGCCCTTCAAGGAAACGTTTGAAGAGCAAAATTATTATTTCAAGTAAAACTCAAACCATTTATCTATTTGCTCTTTCTGATTGTAGATGAAATGACTTTCACATGAACAAATGCAAGAATTACATGCAGATCTTGAAATAAATGTCCTCCTCTTTCCATCAAAAGTTCTGTTCTTGGGCTGAATTGGAGAAGCCAGGCATGGACAGTCTATGCCTGGAGAAGCCAGGCATGGACAGTCTATGCAAGCTTCAGCCCATTTAAGAGCCTGATCTTTTAATAAGCCAGTAAGGTGGGAGATCTTAGTATAATCATTGGGAAATGTGACTGAATAATAAAAAACAGTGTAGCAGAAACCCACCACAGTGACCCAGCTCACCATTGAACTGCCCTTGCGTGGGAGGAACTGGATTGTGAGCAGATGGTGGAGGAGTTAAGGAACTGCTCAGGGGGGATCTGCTGACCTGAGAAAGTGGTTCTCAAACCAGAGGTGGAGAAAGCTTGGCATGCACTTGTTCTATTTTTTCATATGTCTCACGTAATTGAACCACAGTTGTCAAAACCTGTTCATGTTCTCCTAGCACAGCTCCCTGACATAAAATGATGACTCTGATAGCAGCTGAATCTGCTGCGTCCGATGATTTCCAACCAAATTGTTCTGTGATGATGTTGTCAGTTTTGGACCCATGGAGGAGTTTCAAAAGATTTATTTACAGTGGGGCAATGACTAAAGGCAAACAGTTAGGGTGTGAGACAAGAGCTAGTTTTAGTGTGGAAATTCGGGTGGTGTATGATGCTGGGACGTTTGGCTTTTTTTGGTGTGGTTGTAAGTGGGCAGGCTGGGGTGTGTGGCAGGCAGAAGTGATTTGTTGGAGAGTGGGCACACAGGCAAGGTACAGGTACATCCATAGAGTCACAGAGAGTTGTTTGCTGTGAGAATGGTGAAGGGTGGCGACCATCAGTGAGCACTTGGCTCCTCACAAGCTCCAGATGAGGAACTGGGAGAGAAACAGAGGCTCAAGGTTAAGGATGAATTAGTCTGGAATAAGCACTAAACAGAGTGAGTCAAATTACCACCATGGTGGATTTAATGATCTGGTGGAGAATTGCAGCCAAACCGTACTATAAATACACAGCCATAGTGAGAAGATGCACTGCAGGTGCAAGCACCAGAAAGGCAGCTCTGTACATGGGTGGAACACAGAGTGGCCCAACCCTCCACCTGAGAGAATAAAGCAAGAGAGAGACGGCAAAGGCAACAAAACCCCAAACCTGCCCAAACACTGACATCTTCCTTGCAGCTTATTTGATTTGAAGGGGGCTAAGGTGGTGTAGTGGTTAGCACTGTCACCTCACAGCAAGAGGCTTCCTCATTCAAATGCTGGCTGCGCCTTTCTGTGTGGAGTTTGCATGTTCTCTCTGTGCCTGCATGGGTACTTTGGCTTTCTCCCACAGTCTAAAGACATGATGGTAAGTAAACTGGAGAGGCTGCCATGGATATGACGAAGAAAAATATATGCATAGAATAAAGTGATCTATGAATGTATAGTTAAAATGTAACTTGTAATCTAAAGTGCAAATATAGTACATGTTCCCCAAGGGATGTGTAATATATAGGTATATAAATGCATTTTTTTTTTTACATTGACATACATTTTTTAATTTTTTTTTTATTTTTGTAATGGGTAAGGTAACATTGAACTAGAGGAACAGGAAGCATAAATTGTCATTGTAGACCAAAGCAAATATTAGTTTTAATATCTCTTTTGATCAATAAAGTGGTCAAAGTAGTCACGCACTTAGATAAGCTTGGCACTGAGTCAACAGCTGTGCTAATTATTCTGCTTTTTTACAATGACATGTTAAGACACTTGTGTTTACCAGATATAATGTACACTGTCAGTGTGGTGTGGTTAGATTAACACTAAAAACAAACTGAACTGAAGCTGATGGAAATTAATATTTTCTGTATTTGGTAATACACTAAAGTGATGACGTGACTACAGTTTATTTGCTGGGCTCCATTAATGTCTTTATAATATTTTAGAATGATCTATTATGTGTGATGAAATTTTTTAAAATTAAATTCTGAGTATGAATCATCCTTCTGGGACTATGAAACCATTTTTGATAATCTATTTGACATTTAACTGGTTCAGAACATTTAGTCTGTGACTGATAAAAAGACAGACCAGCCAAAAGACTGACTTTTTTTCTATTATAGTAAAGGAAAGTGATATACCAGTCTTGGAATGACAATTAAGATAAAATATTATGTGTGGTCTGATTGGCCAGACCTTTTAAGTCTGCTGTGATTTCCTCCCACAGACCAAAGAAATGTGTGAGGTGAACTGGTAATTCTAAAGGGGGAGATAGTGTAAATGTGACTGTTAATGTCTGTGTGTGTCTCTGTGTTAGCTGTGTGACAAACTGGTGACCCATGGTTGAATTTAGCTTTTGCTTGTGTATATTAAGCCAAACCACAATCTTTTCCTGAACCAACCCAAATAGTACCAAGTAAAATAAAAAATAAACGGTGAGTGGAAGCAAAAGTTCAGTGTAAAATCAATGGTCATACATGAACTCCAGTCTCCTTGGTGAAAATCCCGTGACTTATGCCACCTGACTCACTCCTGAGACTTCAGAATTTCTATACATGTAGTTTAAATAGTGCTGTTTGTCTTTTTGTCTGAATCACTAGTTTTGCAAATACATTTGTGGCAACAGAAGCATTACTTTCAGCAATACCAAACAGTTACATTGTTAAAAAAAAATCTGTTAAAAAAACAAAAAAAACAGAAAAAACAAAACAAAGCAAAAAACCCAGTGATATTCTTGCAGCTGGGGTGCCAGACTGTAAAATAATGGAAATTTGCTACCATGTAAATATCCATCCATCCAATCCATTCTCTTCCGCTTATCCTGTTCAGGGTCACGGGGGTGTGTGTGTGTGTGTGGGGGGGGTGCTGGAATCCCAGCTATCAAAAGGCGAGAAGCTGGGTACACCCTGTACAGGTCGCCAGCCTGTCACAGGGCTAACACAGAGAGAAAGACAACCATTCCTACTCACATTCACACCTATGGGCAATTTAGAGTGACCAATTAACCTAACCCCAGTAAGTGCATGTCTTTGGACTGTGGGAGGAAACCGGAGTACCCGGAGGAAACCAACGCAGACATGGGGAGAACATGCAAACTCCACACAGCGAGAGGCCCGGGCCAAGGTGGAATCAAACCCAGGCCTTCTAGATATTATTCCAGCTGTGAGGTAGCAGCGCTAACCACCATTCCACTGTGTTGCCCGATCATGTAAATAAATAAATGAATAAGTAAATAATTCCAAAATCAAAATACAGTTTTGTAGCTTTAATTAACATAAACCTTGTATATTTTTGCAGATGTTTTATGTTACGTTAAAGGTATTTACATGTGTAAAAACAATTAAATTACCTAATAATATGGCCAAATGCATCCCTTTTCTTCTGCTTATCTTGGGCTGGATCACCGGGTCAGCAGCCTAAGCAGAGAAGCCCAGACCTGTCTCTCCCCCGAGAAACCTGTTCAATCACCGAGGGTTCCCAGGCCAGCCGAGATGTATAATCTTTCCAGCATGTCCTGGGTTGACCTCGGGGCCTCCTCCTGGTTGGACATGCCTGGAACACCTCACTCAAGAGACGCCCAGGAGGCATCCTAGTCAGATGCCCCAACCACCTGAACTGGGTCCTTTTGATGTGGATAATTAGCAGCTCTACTCTGAGCCCCATTTCAACTGACTGCACTCTTCACTCTATCTTTAAGAGACAGACAAGCCACCCTCATTTCTGCCATTTGTCTCTGCAATCTTGTTCTTTTGGACACTATCCAAAACTTGTGACCATAGGTGAGAGCAGGGATGTAGATTGTCTGGTAAATCAAGAGCTTCCCTTTCATGCTCAACTCTTTCTTCACCACGACAGACCATTGCAGCGTCTGCATCATAGCAGTGCCAATCTCCCCTCTACTCATGAACAAGACCCAGAGATACTTAAACTCCCGCACTTGGGGCAGCAACTTGTTCCTGACCTGGAGTGAGCATTCCACCCTTTTCTGGCTGAAGACCTTGGCCTCGGCTTTAGAGATGCTAATTCTCATACCTACCGCTTCACACTCAGCCACCACTCCAGTGTGGGCTGGAGGCCACTACCTGATGAAGCCAACAGGACCACATCATCTGCAAAAAGCAAGTAGCAGAAGGTGAGGCCACCAAGGTGGAAGCCTTCTGCCACTTGGCTACGCATGGAAATTCTGTCGATTAAAATTATGAACAGAATCGGCAAAGGGAAAAGGGCTGACAAAGGGCATCCTTGGAAGAGTCCAGCAATCACCAGAGACAAGTCTGACTTATTGCCGGGAATGTGGACTGTGCTTTTGCTGTATTTTGTGCAGGGACTGAATGGCTCATAACAATAGGCCAGACACCTCATACTCCTGCAACACCCCCCCAAAGGATGCCCTGAGGGATGCGGTCAAATGCCTCCTTCAGGTCCACAAAACACATGTAGACTGGATGGGCAAACTTCCATGCACATGTGCAATATCCTTGAGAGGATAAAGAGCTGGTCCAGCGTTCCGTGACGAGGACAAAAACTGCATTGTTCCTCTTGGATCTGAAGTTTGACTAACAAACAAATTCTCCTTTCCAGCACCCTGGCATAGACCTTCCTGGGGAGGCTGAGGAGTGCGATCCCCCAATAGTTGGAGCACACCCTCCAGTCTACCACCCTGCAGGGCTCTAGTCTGTTGTTATCAGCTGGGAAGAGGGAGGGGACCTCGTCGGTAACAGGCGACCACTTGCTAGTGCTAATGGCCTGTTGTGCTAATGGCCAGGGCCGTAACAGGCTGCACGCACTTGCAATCTGTGGTGATAGAGATCCATTCTGATAGCTAACAGCTGAAATTCTCAGTCCAGCGCAACAGTACCTCAGCCCAATACAGTGCCAGGCAATCAACAACAAGCTAGAACCCTGCACCAGTCTGCCAATCCAGTGGCACTATTCCAGATCTCCACATGATGTTGCAGAGGTATGTCAACCAAGACAGTCCTACAATATCCAGAGCCTTCAGGAACTCAGAGCGAATCTCGCCCACCCCAAGGGCCCTGCCATCAAGGAGTTGTTTAACTACCTCAGAGACCTCACCCCCAGTGATGACTGAGTCGTCCCCCTCATCTCCAGACTCTACTTTCTCTACAGAAGGTGTGTCAGTGGCATTAAGGAGGTTTTTGAAGAATTCCTTCCACTGCCCATCTATATCCTCAGTTGAAGCCAGCAGCACCCCACCTACACTATACATATACACTATATTGTGTGAGTAGAGCACTACTTGTCCTCCTGAGTTGTCTGATGGTTCGCCAGAATCACTTTGAGGCAGTCTGAAAGTCTCTTTCCATGGCCTCACCAAACTCCCCCCACACACCAGTTTTTGCTTCAGCCACTGCCCAAGCTGTGTTCTGCTTGGCCTGCTGGTATCCATCAGCTGCCTTTGAAGTCCCTCCAGCTAACCAAGCCCGATAGGACTCCTTCTTCAGCTTGATGGCTCTCTCCACCTCTGGTGTCCATCATCTGGTTTGGGAATTACCACCACCACAGGCTCTGAGCAGCAGCCTCAACAGTGGAGGTGCAGAACATGGTCCTCCTCAGCCTCCCTCGCAATGCTGCCAAAGTTATCCCGGAGGTGGGAGTTGAAGATCTCACGGACTGGGGCCTCTGCCAGGCATTCCCAGTGCAACCTCACTATATGTTTAGGTGCACCAGGTCTGTCCAGCATCTTCCCCCGCCACCTGATCCAACTCACCACCAGGTGGTGATCAGTTGACAGCTTAGCTCCTCTCTTTACCCGAGTGTCCGGAATATAAGGCCAGAGATCCAATCATACAATTTCAAAATTGATCATCGATCTGTGACCTAGGGTGTCCTGGTGCCATGTGCACTTATGGACATCCTTATGTTTGAACATGGTGTTTGTTATGGACAAATTGTGGTTTAGCGATAAATCCAATAACAGAACTCCACTTGTGTTCAGATCGGGCAGGCTGTTTCTCCCAGTCATGCCCCTCCAGATCTCACTGTCAGTGCCCACAGAAGCATTGAAGTCCCCCAGTAGGATGATGGAGTCACCGGATGGAGTACCCTTGAGCACCCCGCCTAGCGACTCTAAGAAGACTGGGTACTCTTGACTGTCATTTGGCACATTAGTGCAAATAACAGTCAGGACCTGTTCCCTGGCCTGAAGGCACAGGGAAGTGACCCTCTCATCCACCAATGAAAACTCCGATGTACAAGCAGCAAGCCAAGAGTATACAAGGATGCCAGCCTCGATAATCAGGGATCTGTCTGCCAGGGCCTCTGCCCATGGCCACTACCTGACACACATTGCGTCCAACCCCTATAGTGCCTCTTGTGGGTGGTGGGCCTACAGGAGGGCAGGCCTAAGTCTCCTCTTCGAGCCACATCTGGCTGGGTCCCATGCACTAAGGCCCAGCCACCAGCTCTCTCCCTCGAGCTCCCTCCCCAGGTCTGGCTCCAGGGTGAGGCCCAAGTAACCCTATCCCAGGCAGGGTAAACTTTTTCCTTGATGTCTCTTCCATAATGGTTGTTGGAATTGCTTTTGTCTGGCCCCCACCAATTTGCCTTGGGAGACCCTACTAGGGGCAAAAGTCCCTAGACAACATAGCTCCTGGTATCACTGGGACACACAAACCCCTCCACCATGATAAGATGGTGATTTGCAGAGGAGGAACTCTACTGTGACATACTTTTTTCATATATTAATGATGAAAGTAGTAAAAATAGTGGGAATTTACAAAGAAGATTTTTGTAGTGGGAGTCTGCATGTTTTTTATGTACTATAGTGTATATGTCCAGAGAGATTAGGGTAAGTGGTAACTCTAAATTATTACATTTTTAATAATTAAAAATTAGTAATCAAAGTAATCC
This sequence comes from Pterophyllum scalare, assembly GCA_024447675.2. Taxonomy (NCBI): domain Eukaryota; kingdom Metazoa; phylum Chordata; class Actinopteri; order Cichliformes; family Cichlidae; genus Pterophyllum; species Pterophyllum scalare. The sequence continues at coordinate 22,808 of JAMQGT020007411.1, read as the reverse complement.
TTTTTCCTCTTCAACATTAGATATTGCTGTTTTAACAACAACAATATTAGAATATTTCTGCATCCATGGCACTTATCTGATAGTAAATATTTACATTGGTTGGCCTTGTAATGTCCGTTTGTCACTGGGTTAAAGCAATAAATGCCCCCCCCCAAAAGATTTTTCCATATTGCTGTCTATTAGATAAAAGTTTTCACTTTTGCTTTTAAAATGTCAACAATTGCACACTGTCTCCTTGGAAGTTTCCCAGAATATGTAATGCCCTTGCTGTGTAAAGTCAGTTTCCTTCCTGCATCTTTGCAGATTTAAGAGGTAGCTGTTATTATGCTGTATGACAGACTACCTGCCCTACACCCCTTGTTTCTGTTCAAAACTAAGATATAAAATGGTTGGTTGCAGAATGTTTGCTATTTAAATATTTTACTTCTGATATTTTTATATTCTTAAAAAAACCTACAAATTATAAAAATATTTTTGATATTTTTAGTGTTACATAATACATTTATTAGAAAAGTATCTATAAAATGATATTAGGTAATATTAATTAATTCTTAGAATAAATCTATACAGTATATACATTTCTATCACTATTATCTTTTACTTTCTTTACTTAGTTTACCTTTAACTTTTTTTACTTTAAATTTTTCACTCATTTGATCAAATTTTACATATGTATTTATACACTGATCAGGCATAACATTATGACCACCTGCCTAATATTGTGTTGGTCCCCCTTTTGCTGCCAAAACAGCCCTAACCCATTGAGGCATGTACTCCACTAGACCCATGAAGGTGTGCTGTGGTGTCTGGCACCAAAATGTCAGCTACAGATCCTTTAAGTCCTGTAAGCTGCAAGTTGGGGCCTCATGTTTGTCTAGCACATCCCACAGATGCTCGATTGGATTGAGATCTGGGGAATTTGGAGGCAAAGTCAACACCTCAAACTTGTTGTTGTGCACTCAAACCATTTTTGCTTTCTGGCATGGCACATTATCCTGCTGAACGAGGCCACAGCCATGAAATCAAGTCAAATCAAATCAAAGTTTGTCACATACATAGTCATACAAGGTGCAGCTAGGTGAAATGCTATGACAACTGCTCTTATACAACAGCATGAAAATTTAACCTTAATCTTAAACACTTTCCTCATGTCTCTCTCTGTGATAGTGGAGAAATGCTGTCCCACATTCCTTCGGCTGTGCCATCAGCACTATCAGCAGTGTTAGCACCAGTGTTATTGCTGTTAGCACCATTAGCGCCAGCTCTAGTACCAGCGCTGTTAGTGCAGTTAGTGCCGCTGGTTGCAACTTCAAAGCGAGTATAGAAGTTGTTACGTTTGTTTGACATAGACTGAGCCACACTCACTGGTCAGGAGGGGGTGCTCTTGCATTCTGTGAATGTCTGTAGTCCCTGCCACAGGGATCTAGAGTCACTCTGTTGGAACTGTGAATCTAGTTTCTTCCTGTAGCACCATTTCGCCTTCTTCACCGCTCTGTGTGCACCGTATGTTGCGGCTTTGTACTCCATGTTCCCACTGATGAGCCCTGCATTGTAGGCAGCGCTACAAGAGTTCAGAGTGCTGCAAATAGTTTTGTCCACCCACGGCTTCTGGTTGGGAAACGTCTTAATGGTGATTCTTGGGACTGTATTGTCCACCAATTTCCCAACAAACTCTACTACCGCTTCTGTGAACTCGACTTACCAAATGGTGGATGAGATTGCGCTTTGTAACTGTCTTTGTGTGGGGGTGTAGCAATGGTCAAGTGTCCTCATACCCATGGTGGGGCAGGTTATGTGCTGATAAATGTTAAGCACTGCACGCTTGAGGTTGGCGCTGATGAAATCACCAGCCACAATAAGTCCAGCATCCCAGTGCTGTGTCTGAAACTGTGTTAGAGCTCATGAAGTTCACACAGTGTTCGGTACCGCTGGATTCAACGACGACTCAGTGAAGCATAGGAGTTTGCAATCCCAAATATCCCTCTATCCTGGCCCTGAGGTCATCGAGCTTGTGATCCAGAGACTGGATGTCAGCTAGCAGGATGCTAGGTAGAGGAGCTCGGTGTGCCCGAGCCCTTCAGCCTGTTCCTGATGCTGGCATGCTTTCCTCTAGGCCGTTTTCTCGCGTCTCATCTTTTCTTTTCCCTCAGGATCTCATTCGGCCAGCTTGGATCCAGAATTAAAAACGGCTTAAAGCAGGGATATTCAAATCCAGGCCTTGAGGGCCGGTGTCCTGCAGGTTTTAGATGTGTCCCTGATCCAACAAACCTGAATCAAATGGCTGAATTACCTCCTCAGTATGCAGTCAAGTTCTCCAGAGTCTTGCTAATGACTTCTATATTTGACTCAGGTGTGTTGAAGAAGAGACACATCTAAAACCTGCAGGACACCGGCCCTTGTGGCCTGGATTTGAATAGCCCTGGCTTAAAGTAAGGGTTTTGTAGATCAATAGAGAAAAGAGTGACATCTACATGGATGGCAGGACCCAGTACTATATATATAATACAATACTTTTACAGTATTTTTATATAAAGATAAATTAGAACCTCAGCACACTGTTTTGGTCACCATTATTTTATTAAATCACATTATGATCCAACTTACCTTCATCAGGTGCAAAAACAATGTTCATATAATCACTCACACAAAATTATATATAAGTTCACACCCACATGCCAGACAGAATTCAATCATCCAGTTAGGGAATACTAACTGGTGAACACTGGTGTTCAGTGATTTTAAAACAGACTTTTTGTGTGGAAAGAAACCTCTTTTTTCTTTTCAAAAAAATTTAAAAATTCACAGTTACAGGTTTGTCATGTTAATTTACATCAGACATGTTAATTCACTGTCTATTTGTAATTTTATTTATATTTAATGCATTTAAAAATAACAGAAAATTTCTGTAAAATTTATAGAAAAAATTATGTTAAGCTACAGATTTTTCTTTTTACAGTGTAGACCTATTCAATTACATCAAATGCCTGTTTTTCAGACTTTGCATTCATTACTTAGTGATTGATGCCTGTGAAAGCAACCGGCCATGGCTCATTCTCTGATTGCCTGTTTACAGGACTGTGACACTTTTATAGCCCTCCTAATGCCATTACAAAGTATTACTTCAACAGCAGAGCTCATGCCTTTCCTGTAGAACCAGATACAAAAGGCTGTTTGCTTTGATAATTTCAAGCACCGCAGTTGTGAAAATTAGCTTTTGTTGAAGCTACATGAGTACTTGTTGAAATTTGGGCTTCCACCTTCAGTGGTGTTCTGTGAGATTGATTTAATAGCCTAAAACACATTTATATGGATGAAGACAAAAGTATTTTAGTTTCTCAAAAGAATATCTGAAATTAGGTTAAAGCTGTTACTGTTTAGGAGTTATAAAATGCTGATCTTTTTGATGGTAATAAATAAAATTAAACAAATTCTCTCAAATTGTCAGAGAATCAACCATTGCTCTATTTGTGTAAAGCCTGGATGGTATTGCATTTATAGTAAGGTAGAGTAATTAATTAATGTAACTTTATTTAGTACTTTTTTCTTATTAAATGTAATAATGATGTTCCATTATTAAACAAAAAAATTGATGAATATCCTTACCAGCCCACAGTCAACAAATATTCAATTTAAAATTTCAGTCACATTAGAAAAACTGTAACAATTTTATTGTAATATTACCTTGATTTTTTTTAAATAGCTTATCCATGGTGGCACTGAATGGTGTGTCCATGGTGTAGTGGTTTACACATTTTGCCCTCGATTCCCAGTTTGAGACTGGGAAGAGCCAGGAACCCAGCCTCAGGACGTCACAAGGCAGTGTATATCCACTACTGATCACAAACCTGGATAAATGAGAGGGTTGCATTAGGAAAGGCATATGGGGTAGAATCTCTGCCAAATCAAATAAGCGGATGCAAGTGTTGTGGTGATCCCTTGGGAAATAAGAGAGCAGCTGAAAGTATCTTTAGCCAAATAGTTATTGAATAATTTTCTGTCTCAAGACTATCAGGTTAATTAACCAGTTATTCCAGGTCTCATCACAAGTTGTTCTTTATGAGTCCATATTTTAGACTGTAGAAATAAAGGTTTGTATAATTTAACTTTGCATCACTTTCACTTAACACTTCATGACATTAGTCTGCTAGCTGCATGGCTGGGTAGACCAACTCAACAACTAGAATAAACTTTTAGATGAACAAAATTATCCACAAAGAAAGTGACTATCAATCTATGGCAACACTGTATTTTGAGCAGTTGTGTGATGTTGTGTTATAAAGTAGCTTTGTTGGTAATAAATGTGCAAAATGGAAAAGCATTTCCAATCTGCAGGAAAAGGAAACAATAAAACAGTGTTTATTAAGCCTATTGGTGTTCCCAGAATAGGAGCTGAAAAACTGCCGTAGGATTGATGTTGTAACTGAAGTGGAACAAAGTCTGAAAACTTTTGAGTTAAATTCTTAAGACAATCAGAGAGAATTTGGCATACACATTAGAACTGAAAATGTGAAACAATAGCCATGGAAAATGGCAAACTCATGACTTACCTACCAGTTTATGTGTCTTTAAGTGTGCATCTAGACTGTTTGAGTCTTCAAAATTAAAGGGTAAGGATTTTTTTCAATGTTTCCATACAGTATGAAGGATTGGAAGGTCTGTACCAAATTTTGTGGCAATTCATCTAAAAGTTGGATGGATATTTCACTGAAAATTAAGAATGTGAACCTCATGGTTCAATTAGGATCTTGTCATGTGAGAACCATGAATGTCAGTACTTGATTTTATTTTATTCTGGGATTTCCTCTTTTAGCAATGGATAGCTTCTTTATTTAATATAATGGCAGTCTACGCAGTACTTGTGTTAAACTTTCTCTAAAATCCAATAATGTTAACTTGCTGGTGGATATAGGGAAAGTCAAGGAATCACCAAAGTAACTTGAATTCATCCCCAAAATATTGTACGTAGTATTCCATCTAATAGTGGTGTAAAAAAAAAAAAAGCACCTAATTAGCAGAATTAGAAAACACCATTCCTTCATTTTGTTAAATTAACATCAACTTAATAATATAATCCGTGTCCTCGCATCTCAAACTTTTCATAGGAACTACAAATGTACTGAAAACCAAATGGAGCAAGTTAACTTTTTTTTCCCTTTTCTTTTCATTATCACGTGTACTAAGTCAGTAAATTTCTGGTGACATAACAGCCTGGTTGCAGCCAGGGACATGCTGTCTAGCTGAACCATAATAATGTTGGATCAGTTACCTCCTACTGCTAGGAAATAGTTGAAGTGCATATGCGCATGGCACAGTACAGATACAGTGCCATAGTTTGCTACAGAGCAGGTTAAAAGAGCATAAAGCTGCATTTTTTTAACATAAAAAATAACTGTAGTGGACTGTATTTAACTGTGTGTAATTTACTAGTTGCAGATAATTTATAGAGTATTATATTATGTTCAAGGAATTGCCTGTACTTAAACACTAAGTAACCATTGTGGTCTGCTTATGGTTTGCATTTGCTGAAGTCCAAGGACAAAAATGGACAGCTGTGACACTGTGTGTTTGAACTGCCCCCAGATCTTCTGCCAGTCGCTCCAATCCATACCCAACAGCTAATCTATTAAACAAAAATATTCAAGAGTTTTGTGAAGTTTCTGTTTGCATTTTAGGTAACATCATTACTTGTTTTTCTGTCCACCTCCATTAAATTTAGATAAGTGTGGTTATGGCAAATAACATTCATTTGTGTTCTCTCATGTTTTCCTCTGGTCTGAGCTGAACTACAAGGTTATTGATAAGTTAAGTATAACTAAATGAAAAGCCTCTCTTAAAGAACACAGTTGTTTAAAAAAAAAGTTTTTCTTTTACATGATCTAGCACCTTTCAGTATTTATTTTGGTGTTTTATTGTTCTAGTATTTAAGAGTTTTTATGAATATTCCAGTATATTCCCTGTCTTTACAGCTGGTTTATTGTAAGTATTCATGTCTCCCTTGGTTTTTCCTATTTTACTTTGAAGGTTTAGTTTCTTTAGTGTTCTGAGACACTTTTGCTTCCTGTCTGCCTTTCACTGATGACTTTCACCTGTTGTTAATTGTGTTCACCTGCTTTCTTCTCCCTCCTATTTTTTTTTAATTAGTAATCGGTCTTTGGTCTATATATAGCCCTCTCTTCCCTTTGTTGTCATAGTCCCTGCTGTTGTTGCTTACGAGTCTCCTGCTCTCAGTGAGCTCCTGTGTTTTGAATCTCTGTTTGTTTCAGGCTTTGTGCTTTGTTCATTTTGCACTTTGTTATAAGCATATAAGAATACAAGGTTTGCCTTTTGTTATTTTAGATCTATCCCAGCATTTGGGTCCACACCTCTGCATTCCACACTATTACATTTTAATTTACTTCTCTCAAGGTAAAGGCATTCAGAAACTGATTTCAAACACTGACTAGTGTACTAGAAATTTAATTTAAAAAAAAAACTTTACAACATGATAGGCTTTCCATTCACAAACGGCTTGTTACTAGAACTGCAGTATGGAGGCTTTGCCGGATGAATCTAAAAGTGCACTTTTTTATAAATCTGCTACTCATAAAGTAAAGCTGCTCAAAATCACAGTCCAGAATATCGGTGACAAAGAAGGCAGACTTCCAGCCTTGCTTTGACTTTTGCACCTAATAGGGAGAAGAAACAAAAGCAGAGAAGACTGCAAGGTAAGGTAAAGAGGGGGAGAAAAACCAGTCAGGATTTATTTGTCTTCGGACCATAAAATGGATGTAAAACCTGCTGTAGCCACTCAGAAGGCGTTGTCAGCGAGGCTGACTCAGCTGGACTTTGAGTACTAAAGGTCTGATGTAAATTGTTTAGTGAAGTAGGAGTTTGAAAGAATATAAATTATGATTATTATTATTATCAGCACTATTATCATATATCAAATGCTGAGTAGAAAAATATAATGCAAAAAATAGTTATTTTTTTGAATATTCATCAAACTCGTGAAAAAGAGAGAAAAAAAATAGGTTGATTCTAGTCAATGTCAGCATGCAATGACATTTTAAAAAGTATACAGATTTTTTCTTTGGATGTGGCACTCACTGTACAATGCAGTAAATCAGCATACATGAAAAGATTGTATTTGGGTCTACAGGGTTCCTCTACATGCATTAAGTGATTGTAGTGTATAGGTTTGCACATGATCACAGTGTATTAAATATTTTGATAAGTGCAATGTAGGATATTAAAGGAATTAAAGTAAAGCATGTTTTGTTGCTCTTCTAAACAAAAAAATTTAAGTACAGAGAAAATAATAGTTGGCAAGGGTTTTTGATTATTCTTTTAACTGCTTGTGGTGTGGTACTAAGGTGCAAGAACTTTCTATACAGAATGCTTGACAGGGATGGATGCAGACAGTGGCAAAATTGTGCTAAATATTAAACATGTGGTGAAAATATATGATATTTGGTAACTGCTGTAAATACCAAAATTTCCTGTGTGCATCCTAAATTGATTATTTTGTATTTATTTAGTTGGTCACACTGCAGGCACGAGTTTTTACAGTTTTTCAGACATATACTGTATCGAAAACACTGTTTACAGCAAGGTGTACAAAGTTTTACTGTTATTTATTGATTGTCCAGTTTAATGCATAAACAAAATACAGATGTAAGATTAGCAAAACATTCTTTTCCTATGTAAGTAATATCAGAGTAATAAAAGTATGCACAAAACCAAATTGAATCACGCAAGCAGTTCATGATGTTGCTTTCTTCATTACTGGTAGATAAGAAACTGGAGCTACTTGTATTAGTAGTGCAATTTCTCTAAGGCTAAAGGCATCATCATAGACTAGATTTTTTTCATTTGCTCATATTTCACCTCACTTTTTTTTTTTTTACATGAATCAGCACTTCTTTTTGGATATCTTAAAAATAATAAAGATGAAATGCATTTGCTCTTACTGTGTTATTTCTTATTATTTGTTATTTTTAAAAAAAAGCAAGAAATAAAAACTAAACATAAAATTAGAAAAAGTGCTCTAACTCAATATGTAGGAATAATTCACAGCTTCTACAATAATATAATTTCTAGTTATTTCTGATGTAGTTTTACCACTGTTAAAGGAATGACAGGAACAAAAAGCTGCATCATACCCGGGGAGGTAAGAATTAAAACAGTGAGGCTCATTTAGCAGCCTGCGGGGCACATCTGGCTCCAGCTTAAAACTGAAGCCCGGACCAGTTTCTTAGTTTTAAAGGCTAGTGCCTTGCAGTCAGTCAGTTGTTTTAGGAATGGCAGTTAATTGCAGTTCCTATGGAAAGGTTGGATGGATAAATACTGAATTGCCTCTGATGTGTTGTCCATCTCTACTGGCTCTTGGGCTAGACTTCTCCACATTCTGGGCCAAATTCAGCCAAACTAAATGGTCTTTTTGTGTTTATTCTGACTTTAAGCAAGGCTGTGACCAAATGTTTCTACCTTGGGTCATTTCCAGGATTCCACAACAGTCAAAACAGGCTTGGGAGAACCATTTACATGTCAGGAATATGCCAGGGGGGGTGTTTCAGTAGGTGTTTTCACCTGGATTTTTTTTTAAAAAGAAGAGTTTTGAGAACATGTTTTCTAAAATCAAGGTTAAGGTGTTCTATATTGTTGAATTATGTTTATGTTCTTTATAAATCCTGACTAAAAAGGTTTTTAGATGCTTAGATATTACTTTGTTTGCAAAAAAAATAACAGAGAGCTTCTGAATATAAAGGCTGTGATTGTAAAAATGAAACACACAAACAAAAACAAAATAAAAAAACAACAAAAACAAACAAAAAAAAGTTGTTGAATTTCAAATTTCAAAACGTCAAAATTTCCCTGGAAAAAAAGCACAAAATTTTGATATCAGGTGCAACAAGGATACTACATTGTTGTAATTTCTTAAAATATATATAAAATTATATACTATACTCTTCCTGGATTGTGATCCCATATGTCCCAGGATCCTGTTGTTTAGTATATGTATTGTGTGGATTGAATGACATTTATTTGTGTTCACCATTTTGACTGTATGTTTACCACTAGAAACAGCCATTTCACATTTTCTCCACATTCCCTGCCTTTCTGTCAGATAGAGATCATTTCAGACCAAATTGTTGCAGAAACGTGTTCTTGTTGTTTGTGTTGTGCATTATTAGACAATTGTTCACAATTAGTCAGCCGGTCTGATATGTATGTTAATGCCCACCCTGTATCTGAGTCAAAATAATCACCATAACAACATGTAAAACTCTGTCACGCATTTAATATCTTGGCGATGCGGATTATTTTACAGCCTCTTCATTCGTTAATTGTGCAATTAAATAGAAAATTAATTAAAGCCCTTAAGCCGACGCACTTCTCTGGTTATACAGTAGCGCAGTTCAAGGTCCGAAATTTTGGAGTTGTTGGTTTCTTTATAAAAATCCCACGCAGGAAGAAAAGTGTGAGAATGTGGTCATTTATCCCTCATTTTACTCCTCGAATATGTTAATAAAAGTGTTGTAATCTCTTAAATTTGGTTTCTATTTCATTATTTTTACGAAATAATTCGTGTCTACAACGAGGCACTCATTTTTAAACCAAACATTATAAAAAGAAAACAAAACAGCTATAAAACAGCGCTGTAGAGACCTCTTTGCAAAGTTTGGATATCTCCTTTCTTAAGAATAGGGCTCCATTTTATTTTATTCTTATTTATTTATTTTTTAGTTTATTTATGTGGACTGTATACCACAAATATCTCAGTACCGATATATTTAATAGAATTTATCTTTCTGAATTCATGCACGACTTTTTAATGTGTTCAAACGTGTATGGACGTTAATAGTGAATTAATATGGACTCAGTACCATACGGTTGGCATCCTCACCTGTTGGGAAACGACGCATGACAAAATATGTGCTTTGGTTGGTGAAATATTAGACCGAGACTTATGAATGAATAGGTGATCAAATTTGCAGATTCAGATTTGATAACCGGTGCTATTTCTTTATTTGGGTGTGGCGTGGCCTAATCCAGCCAGAATTTCTAATAATCAGATTTACAACAGAATAAGATGCCATAGCGCAGTGCTGATAAGAGGACTCTGTCTACAGCCAACAGCTTTAACCTATCACTCCAGATAAGATAAAAGCAGCTCAAGGACAGAAAGAAAATAGATTAACCCCTTATGACAGGTTTGATAAGATTGTTCACAGTTTCGCCTCCTTAATTTTTTTTTAAACATTTATTTATTTATTTATTTGGCTCAAGAATTATGTTTGAATTGCAGATATTTCTTTCTCGAATTTGGACACTGTTTGTGCAAACGGCTACTGTTTCGGTTTATGAGGGAGGTGAGGAGTGTCCTCTCCTGAGCACACCCAGCACTGTCTGAGCACAGGGACTTTGAACTTGAACTTCGCGTCGCTCATCTTTATGTGCGCAATACACCGGAACAAATGAACCAGAACTGATTTTGGTCAATGAATTGATTTGGCTCTCCCCTTTATCCTCTCCACCGTCCATCCAGGTCATATAGCTTAAGCTCAAAAACTCAAATGATGTGTTGTTTCTCACAGTGAGCGACAAAGTCAATGTGTAACTCCATCAGTTCTTCTTTGGTTATGTATGGTTTGCCTTATAGTTTCTTTTTTGTTATGCTACAGGTGTGGCCTGATGTTAGTTTTACACGAACAACCATTCTCAAGGACAGCTATGTTTACCTGTTAAACAGTCAAATGGCCCATATACATAGAAAGAGGATCTGGCGTAATTGTGCAAAGTCAGTTTACTTTGAACAAGGTTCAAATAGTCACACTTTTTACTTATTCAATCTAATATTTAACACAAAGAGGGATCTTCGTAAAGATTTCAGTCAAAATTAAAAAGAAAAAAAAGTCTGTTTTTGTTTTAGATTCACTATTTAGAATTCTCGCTGTTATCACCAGTTTCTCAGCACAACGGGCCATTTTATACAGATAAAGGCATCACAGATTAACGACGTGATTTACTTCAACCATGTTATTTGGAAGCTTTAAGGAACGTGTCAATACTGGGATGAGCAGTAAATGTTTAATTGCAGGTAGAAGCGATGTACGAGATCGTGCTGCACTCAAACGCTTCTCTGGACCCATTTTATGCGATGTTTATCTGAGGTGTAGCTCATCGAAACTGCAGCAGCTGTTAGATTGTAATAGTCAAAATTCATAAATTATCAGATGAACCGCAAATAAAACTTTTCAGTGGAATGGGAAAACTCACCTTTGTGAAATCAAAATTACACGACTGATTTTAGACTTAGTTATAGTTTAACACAAATTTCCCATATTCGAATGTCAAACTTGCACAAAAATAACCGCCTCTGGGTATCTAATTTGTTTCCTCTGCTTCTGATTGATTAGATAACGATTCACTTTTTCATGTATATATATATAGATTTTTATATATATGTATATCCATGCTTAATCATATGATTCAGTATAGTTACCAGTGCACCGTTTCACTTCAGATTTTCTTACATCACAACATCAGGCAGGTGCTGACTTCGTTTTCCAGACCGCAGCTCCTCCAAACCAGCAACCTATTTGATTTTAGACTCTGGATACAGTTACTGCTGAAGTGCTGCATACTAGGTGAGGAAGTTATTCTAAAAAAAAAAAACTCTTTTAGCAAATTTCCCGCATTTTTATTTGGTGTGCTAAAGTAAAGTGAGCCTCACAGGGTGGGTTATACAAATAAGCCGTTTGCACGCACAGACTAACATTTTGTACCTCAAAATGCAATTTGCACTTTGAACTATCTAAAAAGACGTTATACTATAGTATAAAAAGGATTTCACAAGTGGTATCGTGACACGGTATATGACAACAACGATAAGGAACATGAAGGTACATTTAGGACTTAATAGATGATTCAGGTTAAACATTTACGTCTTAGTTAGCGATACTGAGACTCTAAGTGGTTATTGGTGGAACATAAAGTAAAATTAATTGTTATAGCTACTTACGCATAAAGAACCACTTAGATAGAGTTGGATCAGAGCTTGGCCTGCCTCTCCACGTTTCCTCACCAGTTACCATTCAGGAAACGATTATTTTAATTTGGCTTTTCTATATAAACTTTGTTTAGAAACCATTTGAATACAGCTGGCATCCCTCTCAGTAGATGGTGTAGTGGCGTCTCAAGATCAAAAATAATCCGAGCGCGTGTCCTCGGAACTCTGTTTGCATTCTGACACATTTTCTATATATGAACTCTTTGAAGACTACATAGTGTTAGAGACTGTAATGAACGTTAGCGTCAACCCAAGTGGCGCAGAAACTGGCCTGTAACAAAATCCGCAAGATTTATGAAGATACCCATGAAGATTATTGGAAAACAGTTTTGTATATCTTGAATGGCCAAACGCGGTTTGCCGTTTGGATCTGTGTCCTTGTGATAATCATATTTATAACAAACATGTTTAACCTTCGAGAACTGTGCTGTTCTTTTTTCAGACCTGTTATTAAGGAGCATAAGTATTCAGAACATGGCTCCGCAAAGAGGTTTTTCTGCAGCAAATGGAAACTTAAAACATTAAATGCACCTGTAGTTTGTCAGGAACCCCTTTAAACTGCAGCTTATGTAGCGATAGTCTGAAATACGCAAAAAAAAAAAAAGTTTTAAGTGCTTTATTCTTTGAGAGAAAGAGTGAGGTGATTAATGATGAACGTGTGTGTCTTTTGTTTTGCTGTCTGGGCAGATGGAGCGACGGCCTCTCTTAACTTGAACTTGGACTTCCGACGAGACGCGTCAAACTGTGGATTTATTTTGTCAGCTTTCTCACCGGTCCACCCTCTGCACTGCAGCAGGAAAACTAACCAGTGACTCTCGCAAGACTTGATTTATCACTTAAACACTGGTAAATCAAAGATTTGGATTATACTAAAATACATTTTGGTAACGTCAGCGCACATATAGATATAACTTGGAAATAGTTTGGGCCTACATATTTGACGAGACAAGACTCAGTAACGTGCTGGTATCACGTGTCATTATGAAAACAAATTTCTAATAAAATAATGTATTGCAGACGTCAAATTAAAAACATTAAGTCTAGAATGGCAACACTCATTTGGTGTAAGAGACGATTACACAAGGCTATACTAGTACCACCTTTGTCCACGTCAGGTAATATCCAGCAAACTATGTCTAAAATCGTAAATTATAACCTTACCAACCAGTTTATCAGATCTATTTATCAGTCTATTTGTGTGATGATGCTGGTGTAACTTGTCATCTAAATTGTGCGAAATTCTGAAAATGGTTGTGGCTTCAAATGCTCCCCATTAAACCGGTGTTGCATTCCCGACGAATTTATTGCATTTCAGAAATACACTTTGTATTTCAACTTAACGACCTTCAAAATATCTCATTCTCAAATTTTGTAAAACCCTGTCTTCAGTTCAGTGCACTCAGCGAATGAATAATTTAAAAATATAATAATAATAATATAATAAGTACACATAAAAGGGGGGGGGGTTGCAAAGCCTATGTTGTATTTTGTAAATCCATCTGGCCTAGCTGTAACGGTGGTCTGCCAGCCCTGCCCTCAGTTCTCTGGGCGCGGCTCCGCCTGGCCTGCTTTATGTTGCGGTTATCCCACAGCCAGCCTCGCATAGTCTACCTGCTTTGGGTGAGGTTAAACGAGTCAAATCTGAAGTAAATTGTGCCTAAAGTTTAGTGTATGTAGTCCTTTTCATGCAGCGTTTTTTAAAAGCATAGTGACATACAGTCACTGTCTGTATATTGATGATGAGTAAGAAGCTGGCCATAACTGTCGGCGGTTCTCCTAAAAAAGATATCACCAAACGTCCGCCATATTGTGTTACTTATATTTGCTGTATTTTTGCATCTGTTAACTTAAGGTTAATATGAATCTAATTGAGAAGGTGTTGTTGCACTCCATGCACTGTATGGTCTAAAACGCGATACATTTGCGTCTTCTGTTCACTGTATGCCGTTTCTCGAATACTGAAAAGTAATTTAAGTTAGCTTTGTCTTCCTACCACTGACACCAACCTACGGCGCTGCAGTAGATTTACCTCCTGAAAACGTATAGGCAACTGCCAAGTTTATATCAGACTGGAGTCATGAATGTCTTATCCAGCTTCGACTGCTAGTGTCGGCTGCTCATACATATTCAGGAAGATACAGAAAATGCAACAACTAATTTGTTGATCTCGGAGCGAGGTGAAATAGCAAACTAAATTATGATAGAGTCTGATCTATTTACGCATAAGAGTGGTTGCGTTTAAATGAGCATTTTATGTTATTGTTTTGCAAATTCCTTGTTTATCATGCACCAAACACTGCGCCGCCCCAGTTATATATTTTAGACCTTGACAAAAATCACATGCTGCCCCGTGCCCTGACAGTTGGCATAGAAATTCAGTGGTCATGGCTTCTATGATTATGAACTCTTCTGATCGTAAATTACATGCAGCTTGGAGTGGAAAACACCAGATTGAGATGCTGTTTTAGTTTTTGTAGGAATGTTTTCATGACAGGACACTGCTTTGCTCTCCGGCCTTCAGAACAACAGCCCATCTTCTTACACACACACACACACACACACACACACACACACACACACACACACACACACACACACACACAAGAGCGAAAGAAAAGCACTATTTTTCACAGCGAAATGTTACACGAAAAGACTAATACAAACTACTCTGAAGTACATGTAACGCGCTCGACCAGGAATTTGTGACACACACAATGACACAATGCTTCCAAGTTAACATGAATCCCAGCTTACTGTGATATTTATGTATTGATCACAGTTCAACTTTGGCTCAGTCAGTTCGTGCATATACTTAAAGTTTGTCGTCTTAATTTATTAAAATCTCCGAGGGCTCCATACTGTAGTGCGCGCATCTGTTTGGTTATTTTATTTGTCATAATCCACGTCTACTTTTGAGTGGAATTACCAACCACTTTGCTTTGATTATAACAATGGTTCAGCCTACAGCTGACTGGGAACTCTTAAATATAAACGCAACCTGATTTAAGCATGCATGGCACAGACTCTACCTGCAAGCCGTTAACACACTCTTGGATCGCTGCATCAAATTTTCAAGTGCTTTTTATGCCCAAGGATTTGCATCATAATGAGATTGGTAAGGTTCTGTTTCATAGTATAACATGATAGATAGATAGATAGATAGATAGATAGATAGATAGATAGATAGATAGATAGATAGATAGATAGATAGATAGATAGATAGATAGATAGATAGATAGATAGATTCAGTTAGGTTTAGGTGAAAGTTTTTACCCGTTTCCTTTATATGTTATGTGTTGCAGTGCCATTATTTGAATAAGATATGAGTCTACAGAGTAGAAATCAATGGGATTGTACAATAACTTACTACACCTTGTACTGCAGAGTCAAAATGGCGCTTGCTGCATGTTGTAAACGCATATTCTGCTTGCTTAATACCCATCGGCTAAGTCATGTGCATATGCAGTGAGTTGAGAGCGGAAGCCGCAGGTAGGGCGCCATTGTATGAGGATGGACGCTTCCCCTCCCCCACAAACCTCTGCACCAGACAGGCGCTCTATTCGCCTGACAGGGCCTGTCTGGCAGGACGTGATGTCTGGTTGTCAATGTATTTACAGCATCATAGCTGGTGGTCAGGATAGGCCTACTGGTAGTCCTTTCTATAAACGCTTCCTCATCTATTTAACTCATCCTTACAGATCCTTCCAAGTTTCTAAACAAATGTTTTAACATTTAAGATAGAGGGATGCTTCCCCCCTTCTGGTCAAAGTTCCCACAAACTGCATGAAAAGAAGTATATTGAATACAAGTACTTGCTTAAAATATTTCGCCTAAAATTGACCAGTAGCAGTTTGTATTATTGTCTGCAATGACTAATTTATTTCTGGGGTTTATTTTCTTTAATTTTTTTTTAAGTTTCATTAAATACCACTGCAAGCTACACGACTATTATTTACACAGTTTTCTATTTCTCTTATGCCATTATAGGCAAATTTAAGGTCTATAATATGTTGTGACCCCCCCCCCCAAAAAAAATCGAAACCCTGTTAGATAAATTAATTTTTGTTTGATTTTGAATATAGATACATGTTTACATACTTACTCAGCGCAAGTCAACATAACTTAGAGGGCAGGTTTAGGATTGGATACGGGGTGAAAATAGCAACCTTCATATACAGCGTCTGTCTTTCTGGGGATAAATTATTATTTATAAATCGCACAATGAGTACATAATTCGGATAGTATAAACTGGGAAATTTCAATATAATGTGAAACGTGTACATGCGTAAACTTGGGGAAAATAATTATAAGAATCGAACTTGTGTATCTAAAGCATGTTAAGGGTTAATGGAAAATAATGGGTTTTAACGTTCAAGGGTGAAATCTTTTAAAATTAATCATATGCTATTTTCTGCAGTGCGTGTTAGACGCTATAGCTAAAATGTCATTGTCTTAGGTATTTTTCCCTAATCTCCTGCATAGTATCCAATATTTTTTTTCTAACCATAAATACAATCATTGTATTACTTGTTCCAAAGGGCTGAAGAAGAGAACAATGCTTAATTAATAAAGTCACTAGGTACTTGTATATTTACGTTTTTTGTGATGGACTATTTCAGAAATGATTCTGAGAAAATCAGAAATGGGCATTTTCAGTCTTTTTTGGAGAAAAACAGATCGGATTAACATGTGGTTTATTTTTCCAGCAAATACGTTTTACTTTGAGAGTTTTTTCTCCTTTGTCGTTGTTTGGTAATTGTTTTGTTTTTTGTTGATGTGCATAACTGCAAGGCTGCTTATTTGACCAACGCTGCATCTGCATCTGTTTGGGGGGAGCTGTTACCATAATCTGCAAAAAATAAATAAATAAATACACGTGCAGGAAACGGCACTGATTAAAAAATATTAATTAAAATCGATTTATAACATGCTGTCAGTAGTAGTTTGAAAGGAGCCGGTTATCTGCCGCGCAAATGTTAAATTCCTGATCTTTTAAGCAAAAACTAATTACCTCAAAGCACTATTGGGAATTCTCTCTCACAAAGTAAATATTTTAGAGTAAGGGTCTCCAAATAACAACTAGTTTGCATGCATACTTCAGTGTGAAGTTCATTCTTGCCTGTCTAGACTCTGATTACGACCTTGTTTGTCTGCGTTTTTTTACCTTGACCTTGGACTTCCGTGCAGCTGCCGCTTGGATGAGCCCTTCGCAGTTGTAATTTCCTTGAGACAAAAGAACTAAAGTCTCCGTTCAAGGAGCGACAGGGATCCAGCTCTCTTAGTGCTGTTTACAAATGCGCTACAGTTGCTCGATTCTTCCTAAGACAACTCAGAAGAGCAAAAATGTTGATAAACTATCCGCCCTTTACAGGCAGTTTGTAGCCTGCTTTATGAATGACTCATTGAACAGGCATTACAAAAAGCCTACTTTATAGATTTACTGTGGGCCTACCCTATCGGACATATTTGAAACTTGAAAATACAGTAAAGTTTTATATTTGAACCCAGAAGTAATATTTTGAAATGCAGAGCAGAAGAAACGGGTGGTGGTGGTGGTGGTGGTGGGGGGATTTCCACAACTGTGGCGACTGTATAACCCGGAGATAAGTTGAGCTAAAGGAACTTTAGCAAACGACTAGTCCTACAAATCTGAAGGAAGACGTGGGTAAAACAACAGAGGAAGAGTTGTTGGAAGATATAGGTCCGCATATCCACCATGTAGTGTAATTAAATAAGATCTGTTGCCAGTACAGAGTCCAACTGAAAGCGCCCCTTGTTCTTATTTTCGCCTGGAAGCGTCAGCGTCCGCTTCTAGAGTTTGAATGAATTACCCAGTGAAACAGAAACATCACATGAATTCGTTTAATGGTCACTTTAATTGTCTTGTTATCCTGAAACCTATTTTGGGCCTAAGCGTGAATGTTAAAACTGGACATATCTTTACCCAAACATATAACGGAATCAGCTGTATATAAACTAAGGCACGCTATCAGTGATTCTGGGCAATTACGTTCAAATAAGGATACACTGTCTACTGAATTTGTACTGACGGCGCTTACCTGGAATGGCTTTCATCTCGTCCTGTGGCTGCTGGTGCTGCGGTGCAATGGCAGTCATTTAGCACGTTCACTTCGGATTATCCTAAAACTGGGCCTGGTAGTTCTGCATCACATACACACAGCGCGCACACATACACACACAGCCTATTTATACTTAATTCTTAAAAACAACAACAGAAAGCTGCATAAAAAGCAATCATGTCATTCTAAGAGTAATAATAATAATAATAATATAATAATTTACTATAGGTTTCACATTATCAATATCTTAAATGCAACATTAGTAAATATCACAGTTATGCCCTGGTAAAAAAGTGGTATTCTAAAGTAAGCTTTGGTCACAGAAACACTAATATGTGAAGATACGGATCTGAATGCGCACGTCAAAGCAGCCTTGATAAAAGATTTACACATGCATGTATAGTGGCCTACATATACCCCACGCAAATATGACATAATAGACATTTAGTTGACTACATAATTACGGTTCCATATTGAATTATCTTTTTGTAATATACATTTTACATTTAAACCAAACCCCCAGACGCAACATATCTCCTCCTCAAAGTAATGGAGAGGGACAATGTTTGTGCCAATTTGGTGCAAGCTGATTATACCAATCAAAAATGTAAATGGAAAATTTTGTCTTTTATTTTCTATGTGCACAATATTATAACCTCTGGTAGCTTCAGTGATCGGCTAAATTTCACCGGCTGCTTTCGTTTGCCCAAATCTTGAACGTATCCAAACTCCCCTTTAAGGGTGTGGGTTTCGGTGATTTAAGCCAATGATATGACTCTGTGTTCTGCAGGAAAAACGATGACACTTGAGGCAGTGGGTCTTTAAAGGGCTGCTCTACCCCTGCTCACAAGCTCAATCTCGTAGGACTTGTTAGCGTATCACGTGCCAGATTCTTAATGAAGTGGACACACAAGAGCACAGTGTGCGCATGCGCTTGGTGTAAACTGTAGTTGGAAATGAGGTGTCCGTCTTGGAGTAGTCGACTTTTAAAAAGCATCGGCAGCCCGTGATATGACGACTTCGCTGGTTCTGCATCCACGCTGGGCGGACACCTTGATGTACGTTTATGAAAAAAGCCCGAATGAAAACAACCAGAATAAAAGCCAAACAATGGAGGGACTGAGCGGTAATTGCCCTGCGACCCACTGCAGGGACCTGATGTCGCACCCCGCGCTGGGACGACATTCTGGCACCATAGCGACCCACCAGGGCTCCGTCTACTCGGATATTTCCTCCACAGACACCGGCCGACAGTGTCCTGCTTCTCAAACATCATCCAGTGCATCTTTGAGTTACGGTTATCCCTTTGGAAACCCATATTACGGCTGTAGATTATCTCACTCTCACAACGTGAACTTGCAGCAGAAGCCTTGCTCGTACCATCCCGCAGAGAAATATGCCGAGCCCAGCACAGCGCTGCCCACGGAAGAACTGTCTACCAGGGCGAAAGAGTTTGCCTTCTACCCGAGTTTCGCCAGCTCGTATCAGGCTGTTCCAGGATATCTCGATGTGTCGGTCGTGCCCAGTATCAGTGCCCACCCTGAACCGCGGCACGACGCCTTGATTCCCATGGAGGGCTACCAACACTGGGCTCTCCCTAATAGCTGGGATGGGTATAAAGAGCCAACGCAGCCAACTCATATTTGGAAATCCCCTTTCCCAGGTATGAAAAAGTATAATTATTTTTAAGGTGTTCTGGCAGGTTGGAATTAATATGATAGTCCAGCGGCTTGAAGTGTTTTAATACTTTTGCCATGGTATTAAGGCTATTAAAATGCAGGAAGATAGTTTACTTTGCTCTTACTGTGGTCTATCAGTTTTATTGTGTTAAAGTCTCTGTATCAACTTACCAAGGAACCCAGGAAACTGTGATAAACACACAACTGTAAATTCCATGTCAGTCACATGTAATTTTCCTGTGTCAGTCATTATATGCAGAAATATTCTTTGGTTTAAAGTTCAACAAATCACCAAGCATTTCTCTGAAGTATGCGTAAAGTGGTGAGAAATTAGAATCCCAAGTTAAAATGGGTTTTCAGGAGTCCGTTCTTTCTGAGCATTTGCTTTTGACAATCATATGATACCTACAGTTGAGTTTCGTCACGTAGAACAGAAAGGAGCACCACTGCATACCTTTGCCCCTTGTATGACAATATAGTGGCTTAGCTAGCCTGCTGTGTTTGGATGGTGCCAATAAATCTCTGCGCCCCCGTGGTGCTCTTTGCATCTATTAAGAGTCATTTATAACATTTGTATTACACACAGAGATCTTGCCATCATGTCATATAAATTATTCAGATACACGAATCAGCTTACATTGTAATTCAGGCTCACCTTTTACTTTACTTATCATCACACAGCATGCTTCAGACTGTCACACATATCTGAAGAGTCCTACTAGTATGCATTTTACAGAGTGTTTACAAGGCTACTTTGTTTGGCTTATGGGTTTATTATTTTTGAAATCTGTAGCTATTTTTGATAGGGTAGGGACCCCCTACCTTCTTGTTATATTATAAGTACACAAGAGCAAGCCACGCAAGCACGGGCACGCAGTCAGTTCCGCGCGCGCACACGTGCACGAACACACAAGTGCGCGCTGCCTTTCTATGCTGCTTTAGCCATGCACACAGTGACTTTAAAACTCACTTATTCTCATTTTACTGACAAAATATCTAATGCATGGGAACAGTGAGCAAACATTAAGATAACATTGCTTTAAAATCCTTTACCTTAAATTAATAGTTTTAAAAAGAGTAAGATACATTATTCTTGTATAAACATGAAGAGGGGAGAAAAATCCACAATCTCTGGCTGTAAACTAGGGGTGGGGAAGCTGCATGTATTCCAGCTTGCCAGTATTTGTGTTAAGGTATTGCCATACTTGTCCTGTCATGTTTCTCCTTGGTTGTTTTGCGTTTACCTTTACCTTTTGCGAAAGGGACTAATCCGAGAAGTTAGGTTACCTGAACAAACGAGGTAGCCAGTGTTATTTTTTTAAAAAAGATGTAGAAAGAATATTGCTCGGGAAATTAATGCAATGCAATAATATGAGTAGAATGTATAATCTTTTAAAGTTTTTGCAGGAATGTATGAACTTGTACTTACACTATTTTTAATATGTATGACTTTATTTTAATTATTTAAAACTTAAAATTTCCAGCTGTCTTCGGGTTAGTTGCCAGATTGTGATTCATGTGTCTTAGTGGTGATTGGTGTATGGCACACACATCCAGAAAAAATGCAATTATGCTTATCAGTCTTATCCCACAGTTTGATCACATATCAACGGGAGATTCATTTAAGATACCGATAACCGCAGTCACGCTTGTCCATAGATTATCAGTGAACAGTATCAACATGCACCCTAACTGTAGTGGCAGTATTGATGGTTCATGTACAGAAAGAAATGGAGGTTATTCAGTCACCCTTCCATATGTCAGGTGCAGCACACCAGAGATTCTGACTTGAACAAAATTTTAGTTGTGTACCCCCACCCCCTGTCTCACAGCCACCCACCGACCCATCTCCACACACACACACACACACACACACACACACACACACACACACACACACACACACACACGGGTGCGCACACAGAGATTGTGGGAACAAGTAGTTTTCCTATTTTCATTCCAGGAGGGTCAGTGTTTGAAAGGACGTATTAGTTACCTTCCAGATTTGACCGGTCTTGTCAGATGGTTTTGTGAAGTGAAACATTGTTCTCTTTTGCACATGGGCTAAAAATTTCCTGGGATTTTTTCTTGCAGATGTTGTACCATTGCAGCCCGAGGTCAGCAGTTATCGTCGAGGGCGTAAAAAACGTGTCCCTTACACCAAAATCCAGCTCAAGGAGCTGGAGAAAGAGTATGCAGCAAGCAAGTTCATCACCAAAGACAAGCGAAGGCGCATCTCGGCCGCCACCAACCTTTCAGAGCGTCAAGTCACCATCTGGTTCCAAAACCGGCGAGTCAAGGAGAAGAAATTTGTCAGTAAATCCAAGAACAATCATATGCACACCACTTGAAAGGATGACCGGCTTCCTTGAAACTACACCTTCCAAAAAAAAAAAAACCATCTTGCCATATTTTTACCTCTTCCATTGAAAATCGTGGTTGAAATTCTTTTTCTCTGACTGATTCTTTTTCTTTATTTTAAATTTTTTTTAATTTAAGTTCCATCATCAACTCAATCGACCACGCCACCGAGCACTCTGTTTTCAAATTAGAGATAATGCTCTAAAAACTGTGAAAATATTAAAATTCACTTCACATTTGTTTTATAGGAATGTACATATATAAATATATAATATTTAAAACGATATCAGCGTTTCAAAGACAAGCATTGTGTGTTTATTTCCTTTTTTCTAAGATTTCAAAAGGACTGATGCAATTTCAAGACTTGCGACTCGATCAAAACAGAGGAGACGGATTCATGTCATTTTTGAGCGGTTACCACATGGACAAATGGTTGCTGTGGCGTAAAGACATGTTGAACTTGAGACTTTATCATCTTCAACAAAAGACTTTCGGAAGAAAGAATAATTTTCTTAAAAAAAGAAAAAAGGAAAAAAAAAAGAAAAAAAAAATTCCGCCTGAATTTCAAAAGCTATGTTCCTGTGTGTGGGATATGTTAGCAATATGTAACTGAACCAAGTAGGTTAACATAACATA